>ML099566.1:0-10348 GCA_003697995.1 Taxidea taxus jeffersonii
CCGGCTGCCCAGAGCTCTCTGCCCTCGGAAGACGTGCTGAACAAGGCTGAGACACAGGACGTGGGGACACGGATGCCAAGACCCGGGATGCCAAGTCCCCAGGAAGAGTGAGTTTGACCTTGAGAGGTGGCTCAGCAGACAGGAATCCACGGATCGTGAATGGACCGCGGTCAGGACGCAGAGTCTGAACAGCTTCCCACACGTTGCTGACCCTGCGTGTCTGGCCCAGCCACAGGGCCTAGTGGCCCTCCGTGGGGTGCCCAGCGGAGGCCCTGCAGTGGGGAGGTTCTGAGTGGCCCGGAGACCGCGCCGTTTGCCCCCTGACTCCGGAGCCGGGCCTCTCCCCGGGCCCTGCCCCTCCGTGCTCCTCCCGGGCCCCCAGCGCCGAAGCTGGGACAGGAGCTGCATGTTCTGCTCTGTTCTTGCAGCAGCCAAATCTGACTACTGGCAGGGGTGACGGATGAGGCGGGTCTGCACCCCCGGCTCAGGCAGCGGGAGGACGCAGTTGCCCCGTCACTCCTTCTCCACGGGATGAAGCGTCGGGTCCCAGACGTCATCGGCAGCGTGCACACCTCAGAAGTGTCTCCAGAAGCAAGACGCCGCTCCAACCAGGCCTTGAGAGACCCCCGAGCACCCCCACACCTGCAGCAGCTCCCCGAGTCCTGCCAGAGTGGGGTCAGGAACCCAGCAGCACGAGTCCCTGGGCCTGGGTGGGGGGTGGCAGCTGCCACTTCTGCTGGGGACGCCCTTGGAGGGGGGCTGGAAGAGGCCGCCGCCTCCGCCTGGCTGGAGGCCTCCAGGCGTTTCTCAGTGACAGCCATGGGCCTCGCAGGCCTGGGGCAGGGCAGGGAGGAGGGAGAGAGACGGCGCAGAATAATAATGAAGGATTTTTAATAACTCGTCAGCTATGGTGTCAGCTGAACAGCAGCGCGGGGCAACCCACTGGGAAAACTTTGTGAGGATTGTCTTCCCAGGAAGCGAGCAGGGAGAGGAGTCAGCAAGGCGGAGGGCGGGCAAGCGTTCCCGGGCTCCCCGGCCCCGGCCCTCGCGGCGCTTCCACTCAGGGCCAGGCCCAGGGCAGGAGTGTGGCAGAGGAGTCACAGAGCACAGGCAAGCCCTCCGCCCCCAAAACACAGCCCCCCACTCGCTCGAAGGCATCCGTCAGCTGGAAGGCAATGGCGTGCTTGTCAAAGGGCTTCTTCTCTCTCCCTAATGACTCACCAGGGGGTTGTTGGAAGTGTCGTCAAAGGGTCAAGCCCCTGATGACCACCTTTCTGGTGGCCTCATTTGCAGACGAGGACACTGAGTTCCCAAGTGTGGCAAACCCAGTACTGGCGGAGTGGGCCTCTGGAACCTAGAGATCCAGATCTCAAAACGAACAGTTTTACAGAACGAGAATTCCCACATACTTTTCCGGGCCGACGCCGCAGAGAGGGCAGTGCCCGGCTCTCCAGCAGGCCAGAGGCGGGAGCAGCAGCAGAACGTGGGGCAACCTGTCCTAACAGGACATGTCCTCTCTTTCCCTCTGATCATTCCTGGTGGGCTTCCTGGAAGCGGTGACTGTGGGTGTGGACTGGGAGATGGAGAGATTTTCCAAGCCTTTGGAGCAGTAGGTGGGAAAGGGCTCAGGGACAAGGACAGAGGAGAATATTTTAGGTCTGTGCGAAGCCCTGGCAAGCAGTGAAGAGATGAGGGTCCTTTCCTATACCACAGGGGCTGGGATGGAGGGGCTGGAAAGCTCCGGTTCTTGGGAGGTCAGGGACCTTGAAAGCCCAGGGGCTCCAAGCAGACCACCAAAGACAAGGCAGGGTGAACCCTCCAGGTCCAGAGACATGAGCTAGCTGGGCTCCCCCCAGAAGCCCAGGCAGCCTGCCCACACCCTGCACATAGAAGCGGAGGGAGGGTGGGGCTGGGACGCAGGCCCTTACCCTAGCCCAAACCCAGAGCCCCCCAAGTCGGTGGCAGCTCTGCTGACACCAGGCACGTGACGAGGTCTGGTGAGTGACAGCAGGAGTGCTGGGGGTTTTCCGGGAGAAGGACGAGACAAGAGAGGCACGGGTGGGGACGGGGGCTGGGGGCAGGGGAGGCACCTCCATGCCCTGGCAGGAGGCCAAGTCTGAAGCCTTCCTTCCTGCTTCAGAAAGAGAAACTGAGGTATCAGCGAGCAGACCCGTGCTCCGGCGAAGTCCCGCAGCGAAGCCGGCAGCCAGCCCCCCAGGCCAGCCCGCCGCTCGGCAAGATGGAAAGTGCTATCCAAACGTGATGCATTATTAACACTTCAGAAACCATATTTCACAGCCGCCCGCTGGAGCTGGGAAGGGAATCTTTCCTCCTGCTCCCAGGCCGGGAGTTATTGTTAGAGCCACGTGTGACAGCAGCGACATGTGACCGGGGCTGAGAGGGGGGTGGAGGGTGGAGGCCGGGGGCACCCGGGGGCACCTGCACTCCCCTGCCCCCGGGGGCTGGCCTGACCAGCGGACCCTGCCTCTCCCACCTTCTGGGAGACCTGGCAGAGGGCAGGCTGAGCCCACCACCCGGCCCCTTAGCTCCAGGCCACGGGTCCTGCTCCATCCTGCTTGGTGAGGACGAATTAGAGGGTGGAGGAGGTCCAGCCTGATGGAGGAGGCAAGTCCCCGGACGGACATGAGGGCAGAAGATCCAGAAGGTCACGACTGCGGGGGATTTCCCAGGAGAGGAGGGTCCAGGTCCGCTTGGGGAGGAGCAGACTGTGTGGTCTGGGTGGGTAGGGGGCTGAGAGACCTCCAGGTGGTCCGGGCGGACAAGGGAATGGTGATGACTGGCAGGGACCGGCTCTGCCCAGCTGGGCCGGGAGGGGCATGCCCGGGGCAAAGGGAAGAGGAAGCAGGCCAGGGAGCTGGGCCCTGCCCCCACCGCAGGACGCCAGCCATGGTACCAGGAGGAAGGAGGGATGGAAGGGACAGCCCTGCCTGCCAAGGACAGTGCCTTGACTCCTGGGTAAGAAACAAGAAGGGCCCAGAGGTGGACGTGGGAGAGGGAGGCTGCCCGTCCTGGCCAGGCCCTCACGGGACCCACCCCGCTCCCCCCTGCAGGCGCTGGGCTCCGGTCCGGGTGCTGCCGGGCCAATGTGGGCAGCTTGTAATTAGGCAGAGGGAACAGACGAACCAATTTTCAATTAAAACCTTATCTACAGGGTGCATAGATAGAAAGGCGGGTGGGTTTGATTCTTTTCTAGGCCAGCCTTCAATATTTGCGGTGCCTGGAAGGAGACGCGGGGAGGACGCCCAGCAGCCCTGGCGACATATAAATTCTGCTCATAATTACATGACTTTCAACACCACGAGATGCCAATAAAGTATTTGCAAGGCCCACAAATGAACAGCGGGCTGGCGTTCCCGAGCCAGTGCTTGGGCAGCCCGTGCACAGGGAGGGGCGGCGCTTCTGGGTGGGGAGGGGGCTTCTGCGGGGCAGATGGGGGGGGCTTCTGCCGGGGGAGGGGAGAGCACTGAGGCTGCGGACTGGCCTCCTCCTCCTCCTCGGCTCCTCAGCAGACACCAGCCTCAGGGCCCGGGGCTCCCCGCCCCATCTCTTGAAACCCCAGCTCTATTAGACCCGCCATAACACAGGACGTGAGCTCTGCTCTTCCAGAAGGAAGTGGGGAAGCCTCCCTCCCCTTCCCGAGCGGGGCCCTCGCCTGCGCCCGCCTTCTCCACTGTGGACTGGGCGGCCCCTTCCCACCTTCCAGTGCGGTCCTCTCAGGGAAAACCCAGGGCAGTGGGAGGCAGGAGCGGGATGGGGGGCAGCAGGAGGCCCCTCCGACACACACGCGGACGCCCTCTGCTAAAGGGAGGCGCCCGTGCGCCCATCACACCCACCCCCACCCACCGTGTGGGCAGTGAGCGGGTCAGGACCCTCGTCCTCCCGTCTCTCTAGGCCCAGCCGTCCCCATATGGGCCTCTCGCAGGAGATACTCGGTACAATGGGCATCTGTTGACTCGAACAGGACGGAGGAGGATGGACGACCAGCAACGCTCACAGTTTGGCACGGGGCAGACTTCCCTAGAGACGGCAGCAAAAACCACATGGGCTGGAAACCAGAACCGGGTTCGACTCCAGCTCCGCCCTTCCTCCGTCCCTGGCCCCCATGCCTCATCCACGAAGAGCACGGCCCGGATGGGACACCCGTTCGGCACCTTCCCCTCCCGAGACGGTGTGGCCTTCCGAGGACCCGTGGGGGCTCTGAGAGCCACTCGCAGAAAATGTCGCATGCCACGGGCACACCACTCTGCGCTCAGCATGCTTTTGCGATACTAAAAAACTCAGTAATCGCAATAATGGTGCCTCCACCAACATCCACAGCCCACTGGTTGGCAAGAAATCTCGTAACTTGTGCAGGAGGATCCCTGTCGTGCTGAGGCCCCCAGGATCCGACCCATTCCCGCCACGAAGAGCTTTCTGCCTCAGGTCCCAGCCAAACCGGAGAGAACCCTGAGCGCTGAACAATCCAGTCCAATTCTGTTCCACACGAAGCAGCAACAAGTCTTGGGGACCTACTGTGTGCCAGAGCTTCTACTAAGTACCTCGGAGATAAGGGGATTAATAAGGCGCAGCCCAGATCTTGGGGCATCTATAATAAATAGCTTTAGTTAGAGATAAGGCTCAGGCCAGGCATCGGCTTTGGTGTTCAGGAGAGACATGATTAACTCTGACGGTGGAAAGAGGGGAGAGGGACTCTGGGCAGAGACTGGGTAAGGGGCACGGCAAAGCCTCCCACCAGCAGATACGGAGGTGAAAGGATTCTGGGCACAAAGAACACTGGGGACAAAGGCAGGGAGTGTGCGGCATGTGTGGGGAAGAGTCCGGGACGGCGGGAGCTCTGGGTATTTGTGCAAGGGTAGGTTGTCAGGATTACAAGTGATAACCCCCTTCAATGGACATGCAAGCACACGCACGCGGCAATTACAAGGTGCCACATTTTTATGGCTCGTGGGACCTAAGAGGGGGCAGGTGGACTGGGGCCAGGTTGTGGCAGGTCCTGCCTTCATCCCCTCTGTACCTCCCACACTTTACCCTACCAGGCCTCAGCCACCGTGCTGGCCGCTGGAGGTCCAGAGTGGGATCCCCCCCCCTCCCTGCTCCCCAGGGAACTTACACAGGAGCACGGACGGTCACGCGTGAATGCCACGGGGGTTTACAGGCACAGTGATAAAATATGGCAGGGACGTCGTGGGTGCACAGAGAGAGAAAGAGTCCATCTCACCCGGGGCGAGGTGAGGGAAGGCCTCACCGACAGGCAGAGTGCCGGGCCTGGGATTTGCAGAGTGGAGGCGTCCCAGGGACAGAGGACCGGAGCCTCACCGTGGGGCTGGAGTTGTTTCCCCCAGGAAGACCGCAAACGAGAGCAAGGGCTCCGAGGCAGGACGTCTGGGGAACGGTGGCATCGGCATGTGGTTCTGATGAGAGACAGAAGACCCAAGCAGGTCAGGCTGGGTCAGAGCTGCCCTGCCTGCCGAGTCACAGGATGGGCTCCATCCTGTCGCAGCTGGAGGGGAGGGATGGAGCAGGAGGCAGACGGCCCTGCCAGCAGCCAGGGGCCGGCACTGTGGGCAGCTGCAGCTCCAGGAGAGAAATCATTAGGATGCAGGATGGAGAGAGTATGAACTGCACGGAGGACGTGGGATCAGCAGGACCTGGCGGCTGGGAGAACGTGGGAGCCGCGGGGATGGTCTTAGCCGGGGTCACTGGGCAGTGGGAAAAGTCCGGACTCCTGGAGGGAGGCGTGGTCGGGGCAGCCTGGCGGCCACCCAAGATCATCCTAAGGAGCATCTCATCCCCTGGGCCATCGGCCACTGAAGGGGGGATCTGGAACCCATAGAAGGGGAAGAGTAAGCAAGACGGGAGCCTGACTTAGGCTGTGGTCCCCAGAGGGGAGGGCACTGCTCCCATGCCGGTGCCCTTGGGGCCCCGGGGTGGCTGTTGGCCGCATTCAGGTGTGAGCATGGCATGAGCCGCCCGGCCAGTGCTTCCGAGTGCAAGCACAGCCATCACTCCACGACGACAGCTCCGCACCCGTAGGCCGTTTGTTGTGTGACCCTTAATCAGGACGCTTGTCCTCCGCGACCGCGGCTGCGCTGGCAGGAGCTGGGGACAGGAGCCGGGGCGGGGTGGGGGTGTGTCCCCTGCTTCAGGAGGGCCGCCCGTCCCGGCAGCAGAAACAGCATGAGCACAGGCGCAGCGTGAGTGTGGGTGGACTGCCCGTGGGCCCCTTGCCCCACCCCGGCCGGGCTTCCTGCTGTCACGTCCTCAGGAATCAAGAGAAGGGAAAAGCTTGGAAAAAAGAAGACAGCGAGAGCAGGGGTGGGCGAACTGGACAGCCGCCATCTGACCGCATCCCCACGTCCTGGAATGTTATGGCTGGAGGAGACCACTGATGATGTCACCCAACCCTCTTGTTTCACCGATGGAGAGCCTGAGGCCCAGAGCGGCGAGACAGATCCTCCAAAGTCACAGAGCCAGACAGCAGGAGCACAGCTCAGGGGCCGTCTGTATCCCACCGGTCACCACGAGAGTCCTGAGAACACTGGACGCTCTGTACTCTAGAGTGTGGAGTGGTCTCTCAGTTAAGTGACTCCTGCTGTCATCAGTAATACTGTCCTGTTTCTGGTGGCCTCCAAGCCCTTTCTCTGATATCCCTGGGCCCTGCGGAACCTGGGACCGAGGGCCTTGGGATTCACCCTCTACTCTTGCCAGGAGGCCACACATGGGACTGAGCTGCTGCCCAGGGACCCGAGCCCCTGGGAACCAGGAACTCCTGGACCAATGTTCTAGATGCTGTCTCCAACTACACGGCTCACCTGTGCACACTCCCCCACACAGTCCTCCCCTCTCCCCGACCCCTCCTGCAGACAACGGCCAAGGGCCCCCATCCAGGGCCTCCGGAGAGCGCTCCCCAGCATGTGGACCAGCTCAGTCCGTGGTCACAGGCAGACCGTGGCCGCTGTGACCCGAGCACCTTCAGCCTGGTGTCCTGTCCTTCTGCCCACTGACCCTGCCACTTCTCCACCCACAGTCCAATTGGGCACTCACCGCAGACCCCTCCTTGCTTACCTCATGCCAGCTGGCACCGGAGACCCCTCTGAAGCAGCTCGGTCATCACGGTCATCCCTGCCCCCAACACCCCCCCCCCCTGCTGAAGCCCCATCTTTGCTCCCCCGGCCTATGGCAACAGCCCCTGATCAGTCCCCCTGCTTCCAGCTTGCACCGCTGAAACCCATTCGCCACACAGTGGCCTGAATGATCTCCCTAAGACACAAATCTACTATCGCCGCCACCATCCATGGCTCCCCAGTGACTTCAAAGGAAGCTCAAATTAGCTGAGGTCCTGCCCGACCTCACTGCCGCTCCGGCATGGTCCTCCAGAAACCCTGGCCTCAGCCCTGCACCTTGCCCACTCCCCCCTCCTCCTGGGCCGAGGCCCCCCCTGAGCTCCCAGGCCCGTGACTGACAAGCCCTGAGGACAGAGGCTGTAATCGGCCTCACACTTGGACGGATCTGCAGCTCACAGGAGACTCAAGCTGTGGACCAGAACTGAACCCAAAGTTAACTTGTTCCTTGTTTTCCACCTGCCCCGACAAGTATGTTTTTATTCACTCCGTCTCCTCATTGGCCAACCAAGTCTTCCTCTCCAGCGTACCCCAGAAGCCCCCCTCTTCCGGGAAGCTTTTCCGGCGTTTGAGCCTCACCTGACACTTCTTCCCAAGGCTGAGCTCCGCTCCCCAGCTGGCCTGCCCGTTGCTTCTCAAGGCGGCCTTGCTCGGCCGACGTCCTGCGATTTCCTACCCCTGCCCTCCCCCTCCCCAGCTGCGGGGCGAGGACCCGCCCCACACGCGAATTTGCTGCGACAGGTGCGTGGCCACGGTTGCTAAGGGCCCAGCCGAACGTGTGTTTTATGTTATTTTTGTCTGTGAGCAAAGGTGAGCGCTCCCTTTCCCTTCGTAGGCGTTTCTCCGCGCTCTCCGTGTCCCAATTTGGATGACAGCCCCGAGGTCCCTTCCTGCTCTGATGCTCGGCCAGTCTGCCTCTGTGCCTTCGCGGGGGGCAGCAACTACATCTATCTGAAGATCTATCTCACGGCTCGGCACACCAGAGGCTCGGAAAAACCACGCCGAATGGAAGCCTTTCCTAGTCTGTTCCTCTCCCCATTCCCTCTCGGGGCAGGCAGGAGTCTGGGGCTCACCCGGCTGACTCAGTGGCCAACTGTGCAGCCCGGGGCCTTGTGCTTTCCGTCTCTGAACCTCAGTGTGCTCCTCTGTAAAATGGAGATGACGTCAGTGTTTCCTCACAGAGAGTGAGCCCCAGACACGTCTTCGTTACCATTCGATGATTCGTTGTCGCCCTGTCCTTCCACCTTCCTATTCAGCTGTGCATGTCTCACGCTTTCTGATGCGGGGTCTCCACAGGGGTCATGAGCACCGAGGAGCTCCAGGAAGCCCGGGGAAGCGCGGGGGTAAGGCACCCTCGGGCTCCGAGTTCTCCTGGCAGTAACACCCCGAAGCAGGGGCGAGGGAAAGAGAGGGTCAGGCCGCGGGGAGCCACACTGGGGAGGGGCCACGGGTGACGGACCATTCCACTGCAGACCCAAACCCCGGCCGCAGAGCACGTGGGTGTGTGGGTGAGAGCGGGCTCTAACCCGCGTGGCCGAGCGTGCGGCAGCCCTGGGACGGTGTGCGCTTGGGACTGTGAGCGTGGCCCTGGCCCCGGCCCCACCTCTGCTCCGGCTGGGTGACCTCGAGCCAGGCCTCCTGCCCTGGGCCTCAGTTAACCCACTGCACAACAGAGCTATCTTGGGGGGCCGTCGTGAGGTCGTGAGGTCAAGGACAAAGTGCCCCCACCTTTGGGTTTTATCACGGAAGTGTCTACCTGGCTTAGCCACCCAGAAAATAGCCTGACTTCCCCAGGCAGCCCTGGCCCTGTCGCCCTCCCGCAGCCAGCCAGAGGCGCCCAGGTTGGCATCACACACACGGCGGGCACACGGCGGGCACACGGCGGGCACGCGGTGGAGATTTCTTCAGTGCGTCAACAAGCAGGTGCTCGCCCCTCTCACTCCTGTCTGCACAGCTCCCCTCCTCTCTGCGGCTTCTAACCATCGGCCCCAGTTCCCCTCTCTGGAGTCACATAAAGTGAATCTACTTCTCCCGACAGGACCCCCAGCCTGCGAGCAGAGCTTGGGCGCGCCCCGCAGTCTCCTCTTCTCAGGACCACACAGCCCAGGGACTCTCCACAGGCACCAAGGCCCTGCGGCAGCAAATTCCCCATGGGCCCAGCTCCCGTCCCACCTCTCTGCTCCGGTCACAGCAAACCCTTGGAGAACAGCTGCCTCTGGGGTTCTCATCCCGTTCTCCCAGAGTCTCCCGCCTCGGCTTCCCTGCTCAGTGTCACCCAGGACCTCCGGGGGCCACATTCAACATCAACCCTCGCCTCCATTGCCACCTTGCTCGATGGGTCAGCAGCGTTGGGTACAGTGGACTACTGCTCCCTGGGCTCGCGGGTCTGACGCTCTCCCGGTCCTCCTCCCCCCGCCTCATCCCCAGCCCCTTGCTAGCTGCCCACCCCGTCCTGTCCCCGCCGTCTTCCCGCAGCGAGGTCACTGGGTTCCCACACACCTCCCCTGGCCGGCTCAAACCTCTCCCTCAAGCTCTGGCCAGAACCGCCAATCGGCTTAGCTCCCAGCTGCCCCTGGGTGTCCCATGGGCCTCTCACTCTTCTCTCCAAAATGGAACTCGTGATCTTTGTCCCCTAAACTGGTCCTCTCAGCAACTACAACCTCTGTTCATAACACAGCAGCCCAAGTGACCCTGTCGAAACAGACATTATGTCACACTTCTCCGCTCAGAACCTCTCTCTCACTGCCCATCTCGTTCAGCAAAAACCAAGTCCTCCGGATTCCTTCAAGGTTCTCGTCCCACAATAACTTGTCTGGTCCTCTTCCTGGGCTCCTGGGACAGAGGCTGCAAACCCTGGGGACTTCCCCAGTGAGAAGTGTCTCTGGGCAGTTGGACCACAGCTGAGCTTGTGCTAAGGAAATGACTCTGGACGGGGGCTGGTCCTGCAGACAGACGAGCCACGGGGCTGGGGGGCTGCGGCTCAGGGCCACGGGTACCAGCCCGACCTGCTGGCCTCAGAGGCAGGAGGAGGGTTGGGGGATTCCACCACAGGCCGGCGAGCCACTCACAAAACCCCAATAAATGCTGGATGCTGAGGGGGCCCTCCTGGTTGGTGACCTCCTCCATGTGCAGGGGGGGAGACGGCCTGACTCCCCGGGGAGCGCGCGTGGAGCTCCTCTCCTCCTCTGCTTGGTCCCGACCTGTCT
>ML099566.1:10748-21393 GCA_003697995.1 Taxidea taxus jeffersonii
CTTCCCTGTGAGGTTCTGGAGCTGCTCACGGAGCCTGGGGGTGGCCATGGTCAGAAGTGTGGTGCCTGGGGACTCACACACTCATGGAGGCCATGCCCTCCGCCTGCAGACTGTGCACCGACCTGGACCACACAGCAGTGTACGTGGGCCCTCGTGATTACACGCATACGTGCCATGTGCACATGCACACACACGCCTTGCTCCTACCACTGTTCCCCTGCTCACTCCGTTACATCCGTACTTGATTTTCCTCAAATGCAGAGGAAGCCCTCGGATCTCAGGACCTTTGCATATGCTCTTCCTTCGGCCTGGAACACCTCCCCTGGCTGTGCCCACTCCCTCCTCTCCTGATTCAGACTCCTGGGCTCCTGGGACAGAGGCTGGGACAGAGTCTCCACCGCCTTCTGGGGGAGTTCTTCTGGAACCCCACCCCTTCAGATCAGGCCACGCTCCCTGACGCTCCAGGTTCCCTTTCTCTTGATTTATTATTTCTCCTACACATGCCAATCTCTGGCTTACCTTACGTCTTACTTACTAATTTATTCCTGGTCTCCTTCCCTGATACGAGCCTTATAAGATCCACAAGGGTAGGAAGAGCCACACACAAACCCATCCCATTCTGCTCGTTGCCGTAAGCTCGGCACGAAGAGAGGCCCTGGCACTTCAAAAATGCGGAACGCGTAAGAACGAGCGTTACGATTTCCAGGGGCTTTTCCGCTACCCCCGTCTAGGGAAACCCACTCGGTCCACTTCTCTCGAAAGCGGGTGTCCCCCGAGGATGGACGCTGCCGGGCACGGCCTTCCAGGACAGTGCGGAAGGCCGCCCACCCCCGGAGGGTCTCCCACGGGCAGGGAAGGCACACAGTGGGCTTCACCTCCTGCCGTGCTCCGTTGGGTCCCGCCTGTCCCGCCCACCCTGTGCTCCCGGCAGGAGGCACGGTGCCCACACCAGGACGACGTCCCGCTCGCGCCTGCCGGATGCGTGAGGCCAGATGTGGACTGTGCCCCCGAGCCCTCAGCGCGCACCCTCGCAAGGCATATCACCAGCCTCGCTTCACTGACGGCAAGGTGGCGGGTGAGAGAGAAACCACGTCGCTCGCCTCAGTCAGAAGGCCTGCCGACCGCTGCGTACGGCGGGAAAGCAGAGCTCAAGTCTACGTCTTCTGGCGTCCAAGAGCAGGACCCCGACCTCGGAGCCGCACCGCCTCCACGGCAGCTAGGTGTGCCCCAGCGAGCCAGCCCTCTGCGTCCCCGTCTCTTCCTCCACGAGATGCCCCTGCCAAGACCAGACGGGGACAGGCCAGCCGGCGCTCAGCCGTCCTGCAGGCTGTGGAAGTGGCTGCTGGTAGGAAAGCGACAGAGAGCTGCCGGAGCCTGCTGTCCTCCACACCGGCGCTCCGTGCGCCTGAAGCTACTGAGGGCACCTCCCGCTCCAGGGGAGGTGCCCACGGTGTTAACACAGAATCGCCACCAGCCAACGGGCACAGGATGCCGGGGCCCCCATGCCTTTGGGCACTGCATGGCCGGTGCTGGTGGGAGCTCGGGGAAGGGGGCCAGGAGGCTGCCCCTGGGTCCTGAGGCTCACGGTCCCTCCCCAGCCTCCTCCTTGCGTCTCCAGGAGGCTCTCATTCTGCTCTGTTCCCTCCTCTCCCCAGGAGGACAGAAGCCTCCTCGGAGGTCCCTGGAACTTCGCTGTGATGAGGTGCCCGGGCTCCAGGCAGGTGGCAGAGGAAAGTGGCGGCAGGCGGAGAGAAATGGCGGGAGCCCTGTCCGACTTCCCAAAGTTGCCCCATCGGGTCCCCTGAACTGTCGGTGTTCCCAGACTCCGAGGCCTTTATCCCCTGAAAGGGAGCAGCCAGGCAGAAAGACAAAGGCCATATCTGATCCCGGCTGGGGCGAGGCCACAGGGAGGGGGCAGGGAGTGCAGAGGGGCCCAGCCCAGGCTGGAGGGAAACAGGAGCAGGACGGGGTTGCCTGGATCCCTGTGCCATCCTCCCCGGGGAGAGGACAGGCACCGGCTGGCATCCTGCGTGTGCCTCGTGCTTGCTTGTAGGGAGCCGTCCGTGCACTCTCTCCCCCCGTGGGCCTGCAGGCCCGCTCAGCACCCAGTTCCAGCCTCCCCACTGTCCCTGCTCAAGGTGGGCGCATGGAGGCCCACCCGGGCGAATGTCAGTCCCTTACAGGACATGCATGCCAAGGAGCCCACGCACTTCCATCAGGAAGTGTGAGCACACAGACCTGACCCCTGGGTGGAGGTGACGGTCCAACGAGGCTGTGTACACGGGTCAAGCCAGGGCAGGGCCTGGCACTCGGGGAGCACTGACCTGTAAATACCAGCTGGTAGGACCCTTGCAGACTGCAGACTGTGGAGGGGACAGCCCAGACCCTGTCCCACCCGGCAACAGTGTCCCCTAGCCAGATCCTCGGCCTGTATCACCCCTGCTTAGGGCTGGACCACCATTCCTGGCCCTGGCAAGCCCAGCATCCTCCTGGTGGGGTCTCTTAGAGGAACCGGATCCCCTCCTCCCCTCAATCTTTACCTCAAATTGACTGTTAGTTCCAACTCCGAAATACTTTCCAGAGCTCCCTGGCTCTAACTTGTCTTCTCGCTCCTGGACGGTTTCAACACCAGGACCACCGGCTGTACTGCTGTATTGTCGCTTCGAGCGGAGCCCTCTGTGTGGACACAGGAGAGTCCTGTCCACGGCCTCTCGCCCACTGTCCCTCCTTGGCTCCCTCGGGCCGTGCGTCTCTCCAGAGCACTGACCACCCCCACTGGGTTCTCGACGTACTGTCTCCCTCAGGGACCCTCCTGGACTCGTCCAGGCAGACTGTCTGGCACAGAAGAGCTCTCCATCAGCGTTTGTTGAATGACTGGCAGCCGGTAGTTCCGTTCCTCGCCCTGCTGTCTAGCCCGTCCTCCTCACCTGCTTCCTGGCCTCCATGCTGCTCCCCAGGTTATTATCCCAAAACACAAAATCGATTCCGTCACTTCCTGCTTAAAAACCTCGGTCATGGGGTCGCCTGGGTGGCTCAGTCCGCTGAGCGTCTGACTTTGGCTCAGACGGTGATCCCAGGGTTGTGGGATGGGGTCCCGTTCTGGGCTCCCTGCTCAGCAGGGAAGTCAGCTTCTCCCTCTTCCTCTCCCTCTGCTCCCTCCCCTGCTGGTGCAATCTCTCTCTGTCTCTCAAATAAGTAAAATCTTTTTTAAAAAATCCATTATGTCCCTGCTGTTTACAGTAAAATTCAAAGACTTCAGCTGGAGCCCTAAGGCCCTTCATCACCAGGTTCCTGCCCTCCCCCACCCGGCTTGCCTCCGACCCCCACCCCCAGCACGGGGAGCCCTCGTCCTCTGAACAGGCCGGGCCTTCTGCTTGGGAGGACTGGGCTAAGGCAACGCCTGCTGGAAGTGCGGCTTGCGGGAGTGGCCGTCAGTCCGTCCCCACCTGGTCCGCGCTCGCCACCTCTGCTGTGAAGCCCTCCAAACAGGGAGCCGCTCCTGTTACATTCTCCCAGACGAGGGGAAGAGGTAGGGTGCTGACAACGCGTTCTCTAGTTTGATTCCTCCTCACGGCAGCGGCAGCGGCAGCGGCAGACGTTGCCATGCCACTAACCAGGGGTCAAGGAGGTCCCAAAACTAGTGAGAGCGGGAGTCAGGATTGGAACCGCGTCCGTCTGACCCCGAAGTCCCTGGCCTTGGCCCTCTGCCTCACCACGTCTTCCTTCTCTCAGGGGTCCTCCCCGCTGTGCCTTGCAGCTTGCACACGTCTGTCCCCTTGGGCTCACAGGAGGTCCAGCTCCTGGCAAAGACAGTTCACGGAACACACACGAGGGGGCGGACGGCTGCGCCGGGGTGACATCACTCCCGGCTGGAGCCTCGGTGCGGAGGGTGCCCTCCGGGGACGCCTGGCTGCACGCTGCGGCGCGGGAGGCCCCTGGTGCCCCCGCCGTCTTCTCTCCTCGGAGCTCTCGCTCCACGCGCAGGAAAACGGCCCTCGAGGAGACAGCACGGTTGCCAAAAAACAGAGCACCAAACGCATCAAAACAAACCAAAAAACATAACAACAGTGCCCACAGGTGACAAGCGCGGCTCCCTACGAAGAACGAGACAGACACCTCCCGTGCCTCCCGGGACCCCCCTCTGAGACCAGCACTGCCCCGCAGGTGGCAACACCGGGCCACTCGGAGAGAAGGGCTTGGAAATAGAAAACCCGTCCTCGGACAGACTGGGTTCACATCCCAGGCCCATCAGGGGACCCGAGGAGCAGGGAGGCAAGGGGGAAATGCTCAGGCCCAGCCCAGCCAGAGCCCCGTGTTCAAGGGCAACCCACACGGGTGGAAGAAGAGCAGCCCCATGAGCTGGTGCGGGGCGCGGGCGCGGGCTGGGTGGCGTGAGTGCGTGCTCGTCCTGGCCCTGGCCACCCCGGCCGCCCGGCCTCCTCCTGCCCCACCCCACCCCCAGCCCTCGGGCCCTCCCCCTCCTCCGCTCTGCGTCTCCCAACACCGCTAATTATTTCCTCCACTGGCCAACTGGTGGGAACGAGGGGCACCCGGCAACGTTACTGTCGGCGAGTTGATACAGAAAAATAAAACAGGGCAGAGCTGCAGGGCTAGGAAAGGGAAGCCTATTTCCAAGCAATTTTCCCTTTTCACCCTGGGCAGCCGGGGAGGGCCCTTCTTCACGGACAGTCCTATTGCAAGCAAGACACAGACGCCACCAGCAACGTCCGGGCACTCGTGACGCAAGGCCGGGCAGGCTGGGCCCGGGGACGGGAGGACAGGAGCAGCAGAGCCTCAGCCTGGGAGGGGGCAGTGAAGGCCACCTTGTCCCACTTCTGTCTTGATCAGAAGTCCCCAGTCCAGCGGGCCCAGCACATGGCCCTCCGGGCCCTTCCTTTCAAGATTTTGTTTATTTGGACCGTCCTGGGCTGCGGCCTTGCTGCCTCATGAAGTCAGGCCCTCTGGCCCTCAAGGAGCTTTACAGACCCTGGAGCTCTGCCCCTCTGCCCCATTCACACCCGTTCACCCCTGCCGGACCCTCCAGAGCACCCGGGACTTCCTGAGGACCTACTGCGTACCACTGTTCTCTATCCCAAAGTGAGAGCAGCCAACGCTACCACGCCCCAGGGGGACATCTGCCTAGTGGGCCTGTCCCGTTTCCTCCACGGGCCATGGATGTGCCCTCCTCCCCAGGCCCTGGGTGCCATGTGTGTTCAGTCTTCACTCTGTAGGACCTCTGAGGGCTGAGGACGGTTTCTCCTACTGCACAGCAGGACGCATGCCTCCAACGAGGGAGAGGAGGCTGTAGGAGGACTGGAAGACACTGCTTATTTCCAGCATCACAGCCCCTACTCCCGCTTGGCCTCTATATTGTCCTCCGCTGACTGCCAGCCCCGCCAGCGAGGCCCGCCAGCCAAGCCAGGGCAGCCTCCTCCCTCTCCCCACCACGATCAGCAGGGCCTAGAGTGCCTGGCACGGGGCACTGATGCGGACGTGTTGCCGAGTTCACGACCATGAGGATGGAGGCACGACACTCAGCTTACACACGGCCTCTGCAGAGGCCATCCTGGGGCACCATCACCTGCCCAGGAAGAGAGGGCTGCCCACCCCCCCACCCCCGGCCTGGCAGATGGGCAGATGGGCGGCGGTCTGAAGAGAGCCTCCCGGGGGGTTGCGGGCTCAGAGCCAGGCCACGACTTCTTCTGAGCCAGCTTCTGAGCAGCTGTCTTGCTGATCCTGCCTGGTCTCTCGCTGACAGGGAGCCCGGACGGTTTCCTGGTGAGGAAATGGGATGAGTGGCAGCCAGGTCTGCCGTGGGCCCTGCGGGTGGGAATCTGCTCTGGACCCTGGGGACAGATGTGGGGAGGACAGGAGCAGGCCCTTGCTCTGGAGACTGTGTTTCTAGGGCACTCGGGAAAACAAGCCAAAGCTACCTGGGAATCCAGAAGGAGGCCACAGGATCCCAGGTTCAGTGCATGGGAGTCCTGCGAGCTTCGTCAGAGAGTGCTTCCTGGAAGAGGGGGTTGCAAACAGGGGCTTGATGGCCAACACGCATGACTAAACACTTCAGTATCCTGGGCACCCTGCTAACCACTCGTAAACACCGGGTCCGTTAATGCTCACAACCCCGGAGAAGAGGATATGCCCTTTGATAAGTGGAGAAGCAGAGCTCAGGGGTGATGTAACATGGCTGAGGTCCTACAACACAGGGACTTGAACCCAGGTGTCGAGGACTCCAAATCTGAACTTGTTGCTGCCATGGTGTCAGCAACCTGTCAGCAATCTGGGGACCCCCAGGTCCCCAGACATCAGCGGGTCTCCTGGCCTCAGTGGGACCTTGACCTCAGTAGGCATCATGGCCACGGCGGGACCCTGGCCTCAGTGGCCCCGGATGACATGGCGTCTTCTGGGTCTTCTGTCATAGGAAAGCCAGCTCCCAGGATAGAGCGGAGACTGAACACAGCCCCAACCCCATAGGAATGGGAAGCTCAGAGAGGTTCACCGCAGACCTGCCAGGGCTTGGAGAGGTGCCCGCCCAGCCTGCCGGCCCTCAGAGCCCTGCCCCCAGTGTCCCCTTCCTGCCTGACAGCACTCACAGGTCTGCTCCCACAGCCCCTCTGCGGCCGGCCTGCTCCCCGGCTTCAAGCCGAGGCCGGGGTATACGAAGCCATCACCCAGCCCAGCGGCCTTGTAGCCTCCCGAACCCTGAGGAGGTGACTTTGTTTTCCAAGCCGCCAGGTCTGTGGTGCTGCGCGATGGATGGCAGCCACGGGGGACGGACACAGCCCAGCACAGTGCCCGCTGCCCGGGCGTGAAGCGTGTGCCGTCCCATGCGGGGCGGCCCCCGGGGCCTCCTCGGCCGCCCCCGCCACTCGGACACCGCCCGTGGAGGTGCAGGCCACGCCTCGCGTTCATTGGTGCTCATCCCAACGAGTCCAACAGAGAGTTCGTCCGGAACGGGGATTCATGGATGAATGGATCAACGCACGTTCTGAACCCCCCATTCCAGCTCCGCGCTCCAGGGGGCGCCGTCTGCCCTGCCGTCCTGGCCACCGGTGCCCCAGCTCCCAGTGTCCCCTCAGCGTCCCTCACGTGAGAAAACAAGCAGACCGGAGCACCTCTGGCCATCCCAGGACCCCTTGGCTTTGACTGCTGGGCGTCAGGAAGGCTCCGTATGCACCCGGGTCTCTGCAGTCACAGGACGGCGACAACAGTAGACTGTCTGCACATCGATCCACCTCTGAAACCCATGGCTCCGTGGGGCTCCGTGGGGCTCCGTGGAGGCTCTGTGGGGCTCCGTGGGGCTCCGTGGGGCTCTGTGGGGCTCCGTGGGGGCTCCGTGGGGGCTCCGTGGGGCTCCAGACCTCTGGGCTTTGGGTGGCAAAGTCTTCTCCAGAGGCAAAGGCATGCTCCTCCCAAATCATTGTCCCAGTTGCCCCCGGAATACAGACCACGCCTCTGGCTCTGTGCAGGGGGGGCTTGTCAGCGTGCTGCCCCGAGGCCCCCATGACCAGACTTCGGGGTCAGATAGGTGTGGGTTTGAACCCACCTCCACCGTCACCTCTCTGGGCCTTTAGACCTCATCCAGAAAATAGGATTAGTAATTTTCATTTAACAGGGCTCCATGAGAATTCTATAAAATGGGTCAACAGTAAGCAGACTAGCTAGCCTGAGAGCGTCTAGCGCGGGGCAGGACTCACGACATGTTCATTCCCTGCCTCGGGGTCCCTCCATCTCCTGGATCTGCCGTCCTAGCGTGAAGGGCCTCCTGTCCCCCTCCTGATGTCAGCACCCCTCCCCCGTGGGCCCCACCACATGTAACGGTAAGCCCAGCACACAGCATCTGGACTGTCCTTCTCTGTGACACTCCCTCGCTGGGACCCCATCCCTGGGGCGGCGCCCTAAACAGCTTTCCTTCCAGAAGAAAAAAGAAACTGACGGACGGTGAGTAACTGATCCCTTACAAGAGGCAGGGAGGGCAGCAGACCAGCTACCAGCCAGGAGGCAGCGAGCACCGGTGCCACCAGGTCTGCTGCACAGCCTGGAGGCCAAGATGCACTCCTACCCTGAGAGGTGGAAGGAAAGGGCGCAAGGAACACAAAACGGTGGCATGCACACACGCACGCACATACATGCTCACACAGAGACACACACACACGCACACGCACACAGCAGAGAGAACCTCAGTGCTCCCTCCCCCAGCATGCTGGAGTTCCTTCTGTCTACATGTAGTGGGATGAGAAACAGAGGCACGACCTGTGACCTGCAGTAGCCACTGGGCGGCCGCATGTGACCCGAGGGGCCGTCTATACCCGCTGCCTCCCTGTGGATCCTCCACCCTATGGCCCTCATGAGCGACTAACAGAATGAGTGAGAAACAGTCCCCCCCCCCCCGACATCTGACCAACGGCTTTATCATTCACGAATCATTTTCATATTTGCCGCAAGTTTGGGGCTGTAAGAACTCGGCGCCAGGAAGCTGAATCTCAGGGAGCTTCTGAGTGGGTGTGCGGTTGGACCCGGTGGGATCGGCGGCCTGGGAGGCACGTCCTGGGATGGACATTGGCGGAGAGGAAGCTATGGGAAACTGAGGCACCCAAGACCAAGGAGGGGAAGGATGAGGAAGAACCTCAGGTTCTGCCTTCGGAGTGTCAACCCTGCCAGGGGCTGGACGGGAGAGCGTGGGCTCGCCCTGCAGCAGCGGGCTTCCAGACAGGGCTCCGACGACTTCCCGGCAGGGACGAGCAGGGCGAGGGGACAAGACGCTGTGCAGCAGGGACTCGCTCCACGGGCCCCTACCCACGGCCCCCTGAGGTGCCGGGGGTGAGGGCAGGTGGCGACTCACGGAACCTGGGCTTGGTTCCTGCACAGGGAGCCACAGGGGCAGGGCAGGGGTCCTCCCAGAGGGGGGCAGGGAGGCCCCGCCCCTGGCTGGGGATGGTTGGTAGAGACACGGGCACCTAGTGGAGGGGTGCTTGGTGGGGGAAACGTCTGGGGCTTGAGAAAGGGATAGCCAGAGATCCACTCCCCTTAGACAGGCCGTGAGCTTTGAACAGTCCTCCATCTCCATGATCCGCCCCTGCATCCCGTTCCTCGGGAAAGCCCTCCGCCTTCAATAGCCTCTGACTCCTGGGGCACCTGGGTGGCTCAGTGGGTTAAAGCCTCTGCCTTTGGCTCGGGTCATGATCCCAGGGTCCTGGGATGGAGCCCGGCATCGGGCTCTCTGCTCTGTGGACAGCCTGCTTCCCCCTCTCTCTCTGCCTGCTTGTGATCTCTGTCTGTCAAATAAATGAATAAAAAATCTAAAAAAAAAAAAAAATAGCCACTGACTCCTGCCAACTTCAGAGACCACAGGGTCTCTGAACCCACCTCCCAGGCAGCCGATCCCACCGGGTCCAACCGCAGACCCACTCAAGCACGTACCCTGTGCTGGGCCGCAGCTGCTGGGGAGTCGGTCCTGCTTTTGGGCTCCCGCAGACCTGCCCCAGCCTCTCCCACCTCGGCCCTCCTCCAGGTGCACAAGCATGGCCACTCAGGTCTCCCCAGTCCCCGGCCTCAGGTCCCGCCATAGCCGAGTACCTCACAGCTACTCGGCCGTCTTGTTCTCATCCTCCCATGCTCACAGGCTGCAGGCCGCGCTCTTCTCTCCGATCTCAAGCCAGAGGCCTCGGATGGGACTCTGCCTTCCAGGCCCCCCGCTCTGCCCATGGAGGGTGACCCACACCAGGAACTGGCAGCCCGGCCATAGAGTGTTTCCCGGGGTCGCCCAGCCATGGGGACGGACACAACAGGTATCACTGAGTACCTAGTGCCCACCCCAGACACAGGTGTAACGTACTGTGGTCAGAGATGGGAGCGCTCACCCACGGCGGCGGGCGGGGAGTCGACGGGGACGGCGGGTGGGAACCGAAGTCCCCCGACTGGGGTGGCCTCTCCATCCGCGCCCTGTCCCAGCCTAAGGCCCAAACAACGGGGCAGCACCGGACGGGGACTCCAGAACTGTGTGCGTGCGTGTGTGCTCGCAGGTGTGTGCACGCACGTGGGCGTGCGCGGGTGTGAGTGTGCACGTACACACGTGGTGCAGAGAGGGGTAGAGAGAAAGGAGCGGGAAGGCGGAGGAGGCAGAGGACAAAGGTGTGTGCCATCACAGAATCGGTGCGGAACTGAAGGGAACCTTCCTGCTTATTTTTCCATATTAGGGAAGACATCCTACCGCTCGCTTCCCATTACTGCCTTCGTTCCCTTCTCGTTCAGGGGACCCGAAGCACAGAGCTGGCTTGTTGATTGGTTTGAGTTTAATTCATTTGTGTAATATCCCTGTTCAGAACGATGTCTAATTAACACTTTTGTTGGGGGGAATAAAACCTCCCGTAATCACTAATGAGCGGGGGAGGGGAGGGGCCGCTTTCGCAGGCAGCCTCCCGATTCCACCCGCGGCCTGCTGGCTGCGTTTACAGTTGTCCTGGTGAGACGCGCCTTCATAATGGAGCCGCCGCTCCCTTTGGACCAGGACGAGCAGATGGAGCTGGGCTTTGACGGCGGGACGGGGGATGCTGCGTGAGTCAGTGCTCCCACCTAGTCCCGGGGCCTCGATTCTGGGTGTCGCACCAGAGAGGGTCACGAGGCCCGACAGCCTCCACCAGCC
>RCUC01120154.1:0-13448 GCA_003697995.1 Taxidea taxus jeffersonii
TGATTACTTTAAACTGATAGTCTTGAAATCAGATGGTATGAACTTTATTCTTATTCAGTATGGTGTTGGCTATTTTGGACTTTTGCCTTCCATATAAATTTTAGAATCAGTTTGCTGTTAGGCATAAAATAGCTTGCAGGGGGTTTGATCAAATCTATTGATCAAGCTGGAAGAACTGACATCTTAACAATATCAAGTTTACCAACCCATAAACACAGAATATCTCCACTTTTATCTGGCTCTTTGATTTCTTTGGTCAGTGTTTTGTAATTTTCTGCATAAAGACTCTACAGATATTTTGTTAGATACATACCTAAGTACTTCAGTTTTTCAATGTCCTTAATATGTCATTTTTTATTTCCAATTATAGTTGTTTATTGATGATATAGTTAAGCAAATGAACTTTCTATATTAACTTTATATTCTACAACCATGTTATACTCCCTTATTTAACAAGCTATTTTGTACATTTTTAAAGATGACATAGATAATCATGTCATTTACAAAATACATTATTATTCTTACCAACTTGTATAGCATTTTTGTTGTTGTTTTGTAGTAAGAAAAGGCTTCTGATATGATATTGAACAAAGAGTGGTGAAAGAGGACATCATTTCTTAATCTTAGAGGACAAAAATATGAGTCTGTTATTATTACATATAATATTAGCTGCAGATTTTTTGCAAATGTCCTTTAGCAAGTTGAAAAAGTAAACTTTAATTTCTAGTTTGATGAATTTTTATAGTAAAGTTTAGGTTTTGTTAAAAGCTTTTTCTCTATCAATTGATCTGAACATTCTTTGATTATTCTTTGCTCTATTAGTAAAATTGTATTGCATTGATTAGTTTTTGAATATTGAATCAGACTTGTATTTCTGGAATCAATCCCAGTTGGAACTTGGTATGGTATGTAATTCTTTTTACACATTGTTGGATTCTTTGTTAACATTGTGTTGAGCATTTTTGCATCTGTGTTTATGAGGAATATTGGTCTGTAGTTTTCCTTCTTGTTATATATTTTTCTGATTTTAGTATTAGGGTAATACCTCATAGAAGAGTTAAGAAATGTTTCCTCTCCTTCTAATTCTAGAAAAGACTATGGGGGAATTAGCATCATTTCCTCTTAAGAGTTGGTAGAATTCACCAGTGAAACCATTTAGGCTTGATGCTTTATTTTTTTCCTAAGTTATTAATTATTGATTCAATTTGAAAAATAGATATAACTTTCTTAAATACTCCTCTTTAGGGAGCATCTGTGTCTTTCAACCCTTTCAGTTGTAATCTACTGCTATACTGGGATCTATTGGTGAGGTGGTACATATAAAGAGACAGTATTCTATATTCTTATGACTGAATCTCTTTTTTTTAGTGGGCTTGTGTTTCTGGGATATGACTATCACAGGTATTTCCTAGCTCTTGCTTGCTACCTCTTTGGTGATACAAAAAGACAAGAGAGGGCACCTGGGTGGCTCAATGGGTTAAAGCCTCTGCCTTCAGCTCAGGTCATGATCCCAGGGTCCTGGGATCGAGCCCCACATCGGGCTCTCTGCTAGGTAGGGAGCCTGCTTCCTCCTCTTTCTCTGCCTGCCTCTCTGCCTACTTGTGATCTCTGTCTGTCAAATAAGTAAATAAAATCTGTACAAAAAAAAAAAAAAAAGACAAGAGAGGGTAGGAACACAATTCCAGGGTTTTACTTTGAATTTGGATGGGGGGAAAAATTAAATCATTATTGGTAATAACTAAATTTCTATTTCAAGGTTCTGATGAACTGATGTAAATCTGGTGTCATTTAAAACTTTTTTAAGTTTCTTATCTGCTAATGGGGTCAATAAATTAATAGTTATATTTCATTTGTGAAAAAAATATGTGAAATTAAGAAGTTATCTTACAATATAAACAAAACATCTTTCTTTACCCGGTGATATAAAATATACTTTTTGCAAAAGAACAATTCAATAGTTTTTAGAACCAAAAGGTAATAAATTAAAAAGACCTAAGATTTGGCAGCACCTAAATTATAATTCATTTAGTGATACATCAAAATAAAGATAACATTTTAGAGACTTCCATCATTAAAATTATTTATCAAAGGAATGGAAATAGAATATGATACTTGGATAAATATTTGCAATGGAATATTTAAACATTTTTATTTGAAGTAAATTGGAATCTGGAAAAGTCCTCCTTTAGCTTCATTTGCTCTGAGCTTATCAGGCATATTAGCTCTTAGATAAGAATTTTCTTAATTAAAAATGTTATGATCTACAGAGAAGTGCTAATTGAAGATGTACACTTTTGATTATTCATTAAATGCAGATTTAAAGAGGGCAGTGGACATATTTGAGTGAGGGAGACCACTAAATTCCACTCATCAAAAAAAGTTGTATTTTTCAGAAATGTTTTCTAAAACTGACACAGTATTAGAGATCTCAACTGTGACTAAGAAATTGATTAAAGTATGTGAATATTCTATGTTAATTTTGGTCTGGATTATCTTTTTAAGTTTTTATTTAAATTCCAGTTAGCTTACAGTATAATATTAATTTCAGGTGTACAGTAGAATGATTCAATAATTTCATAGAACATCCTGTGCTCATGACAAGTGCACTCCTTAATCCCCATCATCTATTTAACTACTTCCCCACCCATCTCCCCTTGGTAACCATCAGTTTGTTGTCTGTAGTTAAGAGTCTCTTTCTTGGGGTACCTGACTGGCTCAGTGGGAAAAGCATGAGACTCTTGATCTTGGGGTCATGAGTTTGAGTATCACAATGGGTGTAGCGACTACTTAAACAAATAAATAAACTCTAAATAAAAGTCCATTTCCTGATTTGCTTCTCGTTTCTTTCCCCCTTTGCTTGCTTTTGCTTCTTAAATTCCACATATGAAAGAAATCATATGTTGTTTGTCTTTCTCTAACTGCTTTATTTTACTGAACATAATATTCTGTAGCCCCTTCCATGTTGTTGCAAATGGTGGTCTAGATTATTTTTAATGTTCTGACAAAATTTAAAAAAATTCCTTTAATGTATATGGACTTATCTTCGGAAGAAATCTAGTTTTGAAATTAGATTTTGAATAGAGTTATTTCATAGATTCAATATAATCACTCAGCCAAGTGAATTTTTAGAAAAATGCAATTTTTACTATTTGTGGCCTCTTTCCACTATTAAAAGTGTTTGTAGAATAAATTATGCAATTACCCAATTTATTGAGGACATATACAATGAAGTCTAAAGAGTGGTATCTAAAAATGTATTTGCAAATTATTTTTGTTGGGCTTTAATATTTAGTCATATGAAACTATTAGGAACCACAGATTACATGGTAATCTTTGTCAATTAAAATACAATCTTCTCATATTTAATGCACATCCTCTCAGGATTAAGGCACTTTTTAAAAAAATATAACCACTGTAGGTTATAAATACAGGAGTCATTGCTTTCCTCTCTTCAAATTTATCTATGTCAACTGGGACTGCAACAGTGAACATAGATGCAGGTCTTTGTAGCGAAAATAAAAATAGAATACAAAACACTGTGTGTTTAAAATAATTAATGCTTATTTCACAATCTGAACTCTATTCCAGGTACAAAATATGATCACATTGTGAGAATAACTTGCACTTCCGCTATTTGAAGTGTTGTATATAAATAACAATGTAATTAATTAGACTCTGAAATTCCTCTTATCTGGAAAATTAAAATTTTGTGTCTTTGCAAAAACACTATTTTCCACACTATGAAGATTAGTATCAGTACAGGGATGGTCATTCACCCTAAATAACAAAGAGTTTCCAGGTCCTCTCTGCACTCATCCACCAAAAGAGGAAGAAGAGACACAAAGATAAGGAGAAAACTTTCTCCTGCTGCATCCTCCTTAGTTGTGAAGTAGATATTCAAACATCCAAACTTTTGGGCTCTCTTAAATATTAAAGTAGAAGAATTATTGGCAGAGAGGCCAAAGGCACTGGAGATGTAAAAAACTGAAGTGCACCATCCATTTGAAACGCAATGAGTAATGTGCCGACTG
Source organism: Taxidea taxus jeffersonii (assembly GCA_003697995.1). Taxonomy (NCBI): domain Eukaryota; kingdom Metazoa; phylum Chordata; class Mammalia; order Carnivora; family Mustelidae; genus Taxidea; species Taxidea taxus. Next base: position 4,032 of record RCUC01120154.1, read on the forward strand.
TTGACAGTGATGGATGATGATAGTCCCTTAGTCAGCACTAGCCACTTGGCTGAAAGGCAAATCGGGAATGCAAGGCAAACTCAGAGCTGGGCAGGCCATCAAAATAAATAAGTAAAAAGAAAGGACACTAAAAGGCAGTGGATTGTTAGGATGAAGAGTTGTAATAAATGATGATGTCAGTGATAAATTAAGGTTGCTTATACCATGGTTAGAATTTCAGGGAGGGAAACAGATTGAAAAACTCAGCACTAAAATATTATAAACCAGTTTTCAGAATGGTAAGGTTCAAAAGGAAACTTTTAGGAGAAATGCAAAGTTAAAATTTAGGTGATACCAGAGGATATTATAGATTAATATCTGTTTCCAGTTATTCTTCAGATACCAATGGAGCTTGATTGCCAAAAGAAAGTTCTGTATCAGAAAGTCAGGATACACTGTAGTCAAAGTTTATTAGTTAGAGTAAAATTCCATAAGCCCTCCCTGGAGAAGTTTATTATCTTATATATTGCTGTCACCAAGCTTCTATGACCCCTACTCACTCTGAACTTGATGTTTCATATATGTTATTAAGATACTCCAAAAAGTATTTGGTTCTATTGGTTCATTATGTTAAGTCAGTCAATTACTTGCTAATCTCTGCCTGCATGTTCCTACCTATGTGTTGAGCTTTGTATTAGTCACTAATGGAAAAACAAAAACAAAAACAAAACTCTCCTCTTTCAAAAAGCTTTCCATCTAGTGTAGTGATTTCGAAAAATGTTTATTATAATTTCAACAATTTATTTTAGAATGCGTGAAAGAGAATTAGACCAATTATACTTTTAAAAATCATGATCTAATATGGCAGTTTTTGTATGGAGACTGTCCTCTCAGGTAAGGGAGGCCCTGGAGGCCCATGATTTGGATGGAGACACAGGGGATTGAAGACAACAGTGTGTCCTTGGGGCAGGATTTCAGAACTCTTCAGTTTGCAAGAAAAACCCAAAGGGAATGTCCTACAAATCAAGAGCCTAGAAGATCATCTAAGTTAAATCACAGCTGAGGAGAAAAAATGGAAACAAAGCAGTTAGAATGAAACTAGAGATACTAGAAAAGAACAATTTGAATTTCAAACATTGGATAAGAGGCAGAGTTTACGAAAAAAATTAAGGAGTTAGGATGCAGTATTAGAGGTTTGTCACATGCCTGTGACCTCACCAATAAATGTGGAGAGAACTTTGAGGGGCACCAAATAGATTCAGAGGAAGACCTATCTCATCTATACAATAGAGGAGTCCTTGAGGCAAAATTTAAATGTCTACTTAAAATTTCTTAAATAAGCAAAGCCTACATTAAAAATAATACCCTATCGTTGATACTTTTTTCTCCTACAGTAAATTTGATAGACATAAAATATAATAAATATATTGGTTTCTGTTTATATTTTTTATCTTGATTTAATTTTATTGTACTTTTGCCTTAATTTTTCAGATGATCCAAAATCACATATGATATAGGTAATTATTCTTAGTGTTTATCCAACATATCCCTTGTATGGCCCTGCTCCCCCTTCCATCTGTATGTTCAATTTGGACCAATACACAAACTAACCCTATTGTAGATTATAAGCCCCCATCTTTTGAATGCATGCTGCCTAGAATTTCTTTTTTCTTTTTGTTTTTTTTCTTTCTTTTTTAACCATAGGTTTTAGTCTACTTTTTTAAAATTTTATTTTATTTTATTTCTTTTCAATGTTCCAGAATTCATCATTTATGTACCACACCCAGTGTTCCATGCAATATGTGCCCTCCTTAATATCCACCACCAGGCTCACCCAACCCTCCACCCTGCTCCCCTCCAAAATCCTCAGTTTGTTTCTCAGAGTCCACAGTCTCTCATGGTTTGTCTTCCCTTCCAATTTCCACTTCTCTCCATCTCCCAATGTCCTCTGTGTTATTCCTTATGCTCCACAAGTAAGTGAAACCATATGATCATTGACTCTCATTCCTTGGCTTATTTCATTCAGCATAATCTCTTCCAGTCCCGTCCATGTTGATACAAAAGTTGGGTATTCATCCTTTCTGATGGAGACATAATATTCCATTGTATATATGGACCATATCTTCTTTATCTATTCATCTGTTGAAGGGCATCTTGGCTCTTTCCACAGTTTGGCAACTGTCACCATTGCTACTATGAACTTTGGGGTACAGACGGTCCTTCTTTTCACTACATCAGTATCTTTGGGGTAAATACCCAGTAATGCAATTGCAGGGTCATAGGGAAGCTATATTTTTAATTTCTTAAGGAATCTCCACACTGTTTTCCAAAGTGGCTGCATCAACTTGCATCCCCACCAATACTATAAGAGGGTTTTCCTTTCTCCACATCCTCTCCAACACATGTTTACTGTCTTGTTCATTTTGGCCATTCTAACTGGTGTAAGGTAATATCTCAATGTGGCTTTGATTTGAATCACCCTGATCAGCCTGGAATTTTTCTACTGCTGAAGGATCTAGTGTCCCTAAGGGAAGCTCTTGTAGTAGGTGTGTTTTATGCTTGAGGCTTCTTTTAGTCCCCACTATGTTCATCAATTTTTTTCCATTAAAACTATAATTTCTTTCTAGAACTGAAGCTGTGACTTCAATCTTAGATTATGTGACTGGCTTCATAGAGGTGATTCTGTGATTCAGATAGGAGAGCAGCTTTGCTCCATACCAATAACCTCGATTAATTTTGGCTTTCCCCAAATTACTTCAAACATCCTTTCCATTATAAAATATTATGACTAAAAAGTACCCTAATGCCCCCATCCAACCAAATGCTTACATCTTGCCTAATTCATTCCAGCTGCTCAGTTGAAGTTGAATATCATTTCATATTCTGAAAATACAATAATTTTGGATGGAACTTTGATTATTGCATGATATCTGCTCTTGGTATGTTGCTCTTTCCCATGCAAAAATTTCTCTGAGACCTGTGGCTCCTAAGACTAGTTTAATTAAGCCCAAGTTTGTATCTCCCTTGTAACATTAGAGTTCAACAGTTATAACTGAGGGAGGACATTCTACAGCTTAGTGCTCTCCCTCAACTCTGTTCTCTCTGGCTTTGTTTCTATTTCCATTGATCTTCCTGCCTTTTTTAAGCCCACTGAGTCTCAAAACTGAACTTTCCCAATTCTACCACCATCTGCCTAAACAAATATGAAGCATAATCTCAATACATTGATTTTATGAAGTATTTTTTATTTTTATATAACACAGTATACATGTAAACATGCTTTTACATTTTGAATTGTGTTAATTAACATTATTTCTAAATTGGGGGTCCTCCAAAGAAAATTAATGCTTCTGTCTGACACAAGTTAAGTACCCTACTCTTCTGAAAATTTTTTTGAAAAGGACTTTATAAATATAATATCTTAAAGAGATGTAAAGCAACAAGAACAACATAGCAAATAATAAAAATATGAAAGCAGAAAGCATCTTCTTTCAAAGCATTTGTTCTTGACCTAGAAATCATGCAGTGTGTGTTTGTCCCTAAGGATACATTCTGTGCAACAGAATTTTTTCAGTGCAACCTTGAACATGTCTCAGCACTAGTCCTTTAAACCTCAGAAAACGTTGTGATAAGATACAGCGTGCGAGTGTGCGGGTGCCTGTGCATGTGTGTTGGTTAACTCTGCCACTGTCTTTGCCTCTTCCTATTTCAGCTTGCTCAACTACGTACAAAGAATTATTTTGAAACACAAAGGGCTTTTTCATTCCTTGCCAGTGATTACCCACCCTGATTCCTTCACACCTGAGAAAACATGAAAAGTCATAGACTCTGATTCTCTCGGTATTACTGTGTAGATGATTGTTGTTGGCTACCCTGTAAAACTTAACAAAAGAATACTAGAATCTCATTCGACTGCTTATCTCCCAATGTATGGCTCTACTTCTCTCAATTCCCTACTCCCAAACTTCAACTGAACATTAGAAATGTAAGTATGTTTTGAACTTAGAAATGAAAGTAAGACAGTAGAACAAAGAATAATTATATGGAGACATGAGGGAAAAGCCAACTGAGCAACAGGAATTAATAGTTTTAATGTACACAACATGTCTGCCAGTTTGTATTCTACTCCACATGGTCCTCAGTATAGTCCTGCTGAGGAAGTATTATTTACTCACTGTAAAGGAAAAAAAAAAAAAGGCCGTAAAATTTTAAGAGATTTTCCTCCAATTATTTCAGAGGGAGAGAGGCAAAATGTGAACACCAGTACAGTGTGTTTCCAAAGATACCTCTCTACCACATGCTTGTCTCTGAGAACGCTGTGCTCAGTCAGGCCCTAGTCTTATATTTCATGTTCTTGCACACATACCCCATTCTCTAAGCATGCTAATCATTTTTTTAAATACAGTCCAAAACTTGTTTCTTTAACAGATTTCATGGTTTCTCCCACAGAAGTCACCAATAACACAGTTCTTTCTTTCCTCCTTTGAACCCTAAGTATTCCTCATGTGCACACCACTTGTAATTTGCATGGTGTCCTACATTGTTATAACTTTTCATGGGGATTGCTTTTCTCTTTAGTGGGGTAGTAAATTCCTTCAGTCTAAAGCTGAGGATCTGTCAACCAACAGGTAATCACTGAGATCTTCCTATGATTGAAACATTGTGTAACGTGAAATGGTGGCTAAAACAATCTGAGCAGCATATAAATGCTTCTGAAAAGAAAGTACCGTCTCAGTATACAAATAGTACAGTAATCCTAAATTACATACCACAACAACACTCAGGGCTTATAACCGTAAGCCTCTCTTCTTACAGTTACTGGTATGTGAATTGACTGTCCTTCAGCTTCAGGCTGCAGTTTTGTCCAGACTGGCTCCTGCTAGGCTAGGGACTACCTCATTCTAGGGTCCAGGCTGAAGGATCTCTGTGGGGAATACCCTTCCTTAGGGACTTAACTACCATGTTTGACATCCCAAAAGGGTTTTCCTATTAATACCTACCTTCCCATAAATTACAGATTTTTTTTTAGTAATAACCATAAAATAATCATGTATTAATTAGTAATAACCAGTATTTTATTGTACAAATTAAAGTGGATAATATTCTAATTAAATATAATTTTTTATATTAAAACTAAAATATTCATTTGCAAAGCCACAAATTTGCTTCTCAAAATTTGTTCTTTTCACTTTCTTTCTTTCTTTCTTTCTTTATTTTAAAGATTTTTATTTATTTATTTGACAGACAGAGATCACAAGTAGGCAGACAGGCAGGCAGAGAGAGAGAGAGAGAGAGAGAGACAGGCTCCCTGCTGAGCAGAGAGCCTGACGCGGGGCTCGATCCCAGGACCCTGGAATCATGACCTGAGCCGAAGGCAGAGGCTTTAACCCACTGAGCCACCCAGGCGCCCCTCACTTTCTTTTTTTAATACAGATATATGCTCTAAGTGGTTCCTTATAATGGCAGAAATAAAATAACTCAGGTTCTGTTTCTAACAATTTTATAATAATTATAAAACTATCATTTAAAAAGAATCTACTGGTTAGAAGCAGGGATGTGTAATATGAGAGTAGTAGAAGACTCAAACTGCTTCTGAAGTAAGTGAGGTTGAGTGTGATCTTGACAGATTATGAATCTATTAAAAATAAATCCATATAGCTTGGTCCACTGTGTTGGTTGCTGACAGTAACTGCAGTAATTATCTGGAAACCTAACTCAACAAAAGTTTCTCTACAGTTTTTGTTTTTTCTTAGAGGGGAAGGAGGGTAGGGTAGGGGCCATGCTCCATTCTTGCTAAATCTCTCTCTGCTTCTGTGGTACATATACAGAATTCCTAGAGCCAACCTTCACCACACAGTCTCATATTCATATTCTCTATTCATATTATGTCTCTATTCATATTATGCCCAATAACATACTATTGGTCATAACAGGTGATATGGCCAAGCCCGAAGCCAAGGCATAGGAAAGTATACTTTTTCTATGATGAGATCATGGCACAATATGAGAAACAAAAATTGAGATGAATATTTTAATCCACTCTAGCAAATAATAAAAGTGATGTATTTTATGACTGAAGAATATTTAACTTGCAGAGAAAATAATCTGGCTATAAAAAGATTTCTTAGTCCAGGGAAATATTTATAATTATGTATAACTGAGCATACACTCATAAGAGTGTTTTTTATACACTACAAGAAATTATAGGGGCACCTGGGTGGCTCAGTTGGTTAAGCATCTGCCTTCAGCTTAGGTCATGATCTCAGGGTCCTGGGATCAAGTCTCATGTCCAGCTTCCTGCTCAGTGGGGAACCTGCTTCTCTCTTTTCTCCCTGCTCCTGCTCTTTGTCTTTCTCTCTCTCAAATGAATAACTACTATGCATGTTTTGAATAATAAAGAAAGAAATTAGAAACTAAATGCAAAGTGTTTGTTTCTTGAACAAATAAAACAAAAGTTAGTATTTATTTGGAAATCATAAAAACATCAGCTCCTTTATAGTTGTTGAAGTCTTTAAAAGTATTACTTGTAGGGGCGCCTGGGTGGTTCAGTTGTTGGGCAGCTGCCTTCGACTCAGGTTATGATCCTGGGTCCTGGGATCAAACCCTTCATTGGGCTCCCTGCTCAGCAGTAAGCCTGCTTCTCCTTCTCCTGCTCTCACTGCTTGTTTTCCCTTTCTCTCTGTGTGTCTCTCTCTGTCAAATAAATAAATAAGATCTTAAAAAAAAAAAAGAAAAAAAAAGTATTACTTGTAGAACATTATAAAACAAAAAATTTGCATTGTTAATGGATGTCTTGCACTTGTAAAACTACATGTATTTATAGCTCTCAATTTTTATTATGATGGTAGCCATAGCATAAAGAATTGAAATATACAAACATTCCTTACATTGAATGCTTTATTATCCTGGCTCTAGCCACTTCCTTTTTTTTTTTTTTTTTCCAGAGTTCCTGCCTGGTTTACCCAGAATTGCTGTATCAGGGTTACCTCCTTGTTTTGGGGCTTCTACATCAAGTTTTGGGAATGATGTAAATTCTCTTCATCAGTGGCATTTCTAAAAAGTTTTTTGTTTTGTTTTCCAATGCTGCTTCTACAGAATGACCACAATCTTTTTATGACACTATCTTCTCTCTGCTGCTCAATTTTTGATGTTTCATGGTCTTTCTCTGACTTGTGTTATGGTTGCTGAATGGCTCTTCTGTCTCTGAAATTTTGGATGGTGGTAAGGTTTGTCAATCAGTGTCATTGTGGGTCAAAACTGAGAAAGATCAACTTCACTGAACTCAAGAACTACAAGAAACGTCCAGATAAGCCCCCAGATGGCTGAATTAACTCTTGGTTGTTACACCTGTTATGTAGACTTCAAAAGCACTCCAACTTAACCAACAGCCCTCATTGAACTTAACATTATTAATTTTACACATTCAGAGTTCTTTCACTTGATGTTTTCTCAAAGATTTTCAAAAATTCTTCTTTAGAATATCGGTGGGATTTCTTAGGAAAAGATATGATGTATGCATTATAAATATAATCTTAGTTATATTGAAACTAAGTAGTATATTGCTACTTAAGCATGTAGTCTTAATATTTTATTCTATTACTGTAAATGTAGTAAATAATGCAACTAAAGGCAATTCCTCTGGGCTTATCACACAATGACCATTCCAGACAAGTTTTGCTTTAGTTTTTATTTGGCTTTGTTTTTCTTTCTCACTCATAATTGTATATCACTACTAGAGCAGCAAAGAAAAAGTGAATACTGTTTACTCTTCAGAATATGGGAAATGCCTTAGGAGTGTCCTGTGTACTCTGGGACCTATAATTGCAATGAAGAAAATTGGTTTAGTTAGATTCATTGTAACACTGTGAATCAAGCTAATTGCTGTTTTCAATGTAGGCTCCACAATGCTAATAAGACAAGCAAAATAAGTATTTGTTCATTCAACATGTATTCACTGACCAGTGATGATTTGGAGCCAAAGAAAGGATCAGGGACAAGGAGAGAATTTAATAGAGTAGATTTCTGATAGATAATGAGAATTTCAAGAAAATCCAAATTTGGAAGGATCACTATAGCAGAGGTCCTGTGTAAACCAGTAAGAGATATACAACATGTAGATACCTAAAGAAATCTGAATAGTGCAAGGGTTAGGAGCACTGATCCCCACACAGTTGAGAGCCCCCTTATGATTTTGACATCCCCCAAAGTGTAAGTACTCATAGCCTACTCTTGACTAGTACACTTATTGAAACATAAATAATCTATTAACTCAAATTCTGTATGTAATATGTATTATATACTGTGTTCTTACAATTAGGTAAGCTAGAGAAAAGACAGTTTTATTAAGAAAATCATAAGAAAAAAAAGAAAATCATAAGGAAAATATATTTATAGTATTATATCATATTTACCCCAAAACTATAACTGGACCCACATAGTTCAAACCCATGTATTTCCTTAGTGTTCTAAACATTTTATTTATTTTCAACTCATTCACCCCTCACAATAATTTTCTGATAGAGAAAATCATTATTCTTTCTCTTTTTTTAAATTAAAAAATGGCTTCAGAGATAAAGTAACTTGCCCACAATTATCAAATTGCCTCTTGCACAATCTAAGATTGGAATCCAGTTTGGTTTCAGAGTCTTCTTTAATGGATAAGATGCAAATAAAATTCTTTGCTACTTCATACAGAGAGAAATGAATCCTGGCAGGGGTACAACTAAAAGTCTTTCAAGTAATTTGTATTATCAGATCTTTTCTCATGAGAGTAACCAAGAGTGCAGAAAAGTGGTCACTAGAACAATTACTTAAATATCTTCAGAACAAATTGCTTTTTGATGGGAATGGAAGCCAGGATACACAATAGTGAGAAACTTAATAGTTTGTCTCTCTACTTCCATATTTGCACGACTCTTGAAATGATTCACTGATAACACCCTGAAGAATGTTGACAGTCGCTTAAACCAATAAATAACCATGTGAGAGATTTATTTGCACCGTTACAAGTACAACATAGTGAAGGAAACAATGGATTTTTGAAATAAAAAGATTCAATTTTTAAGTTCTACAATCTACTACCTCCGATTCTCTTATATAAAACGGTGAGTATGATTCTTGAATTGGGAGGTGGGGTGGGTGAGAAACCAACTCATTAGCCTTCTCTCCTAATACGTAAAGGACTAAGAGGTGGATAACTAGGTAAGACGCCGAATGTCATATGTATTGCTTGACATCACAAGGCCTTAGAAGAAAGCATGCAGCAAATGGGCAGTCAGGTGCCAGGAAAGATCAAAGGCCATGAACATGCAGGACCCTTTCTTCACATATCAGCAGGAAAAGAAACTTCTCCTTTGGAGAGGAGGGAGTGAGAGCCAGATAGATGGGAAAACACTTTTTTCCACATTACTGGTAAGAATGTTCAAGTTCCTATTTTAC
>ML099567.1:0-16872 GCA_003697995.1 Taxidea taxus jeffersonii
AAATAAAGCATTTTAAAATCCAACATTTCAAGATGGACTCCAGATGAGTTAAGTATCTTAACTATAATGTAAATAGACAATAACAGAAGAAAGTATGTTTATAATCTAGGGTTAGAAAAAAACTTCTTTTAAAAATCTAAAAAGTATAAGGGGAAAAAATTAATGGATTTAAGAATATCAAAACTAAGGAATTTTATACAATGAAGGTTCATTGAGAAATAGCAAAATGGAAAGAAGTATTTACAGCATCTAAAACTGACCAAGCAAGGACTAATACTTAAAATTGTCAAGGAGCTCCCACAAATCAAAATATCAACAAGAAAAAGTCAGAGGTCTCAAAAGAAAATAATCAATAACCATGAACAGTCAGTCGATTCATGGCAGAAAAGTCCTGTGAATGCAGCAAGGATGTGAAGAGATGGTCACATTGATTAGTAATTACAGAAATGTAAATTCAACATCAAGACTCCATCACTTAACATCTACCGGCTTGGCAAAAAATCAGAAGGCTAGAAATAGCCAGCGGTTTTCCAGGATCTGGGGATGTAAGAGCCTTCGTGGGGTGCTCTCACTGTGTAGATGGGGGCAGCCATTCTGGCAACCATTATGGCCTAGCCCACCGCTCCTGGGTATAGATGGCAGAGAAATTCTCAGAGTTACCCTCCTGGGGCTGTTTGCTCCAGTGTTGGTTGAAGGGTAAGGGTGAGAGCCAAACTAAGGGCTCATTTCTGGGGGAAGAATGGACTAAATATGGTGGATACTGGTTGTACTCTGCAGTGGTTAGAAGCAACAGACCAGAAGTACACAGACCTAAAGGAAGCAATATTACAAACCTATCACTGAATTTAAAAAGGAAAGAGAAAAACAACCCAATTCTGCTTCTGTACATTAAAATACTTGTACACTATATGCTAGATACTAAAACAAACTAAAATGAAAAAAACACATATCGAGTACCTTAGAAAGGCCCTCAGACAGGGAAGGAGAATCAAAAGGAATAGCACAGGCAAAGCGTAGCACCAAGAAAGGGATTTGGCAAGAACGTATAATATGATGCCCTGACATGAGAAGCATAATTAACTAAATCCTCTGCACCTACAGTAGAAACAAACAAACAGACAAAAACAATCAAGGAACAAGAGTTTGGCTGCCTGGGCCTCCCTGAATGCCACGTGACCCAAAGGTCTCACCCACCGGCTCATGGTCAAAAGACAGAGCCTCCAGGGTCACGACCTCTGAATCTCTACCACTGCCCTGTATACCAGTGAGAGCTGCTTAAACTTCCATAGATTCAGTGGGCATTTGGGTGGGCGAAAGAGTAGAGATCTGGCATATTAGAGTTGTGTAGAGAAACCAGACCTATAGGTAAGATGGATGGACGGATGGATGGATGAGTGTGTGGATGGATAGACAGACAGATAGACAGGTAGATAGGAAGGGCATGAGCCAATTCCTTGAAAATCTTTCTCTCTATATGGCAGAGAAATTCTCTGCCCACCTGGGGCTGCTTGCTCCAATGTTGTTTCCTTTATATGTATAAATGAAATACATACCCGCGGTGTATATCATATATGATATACGTAATTGGATTATGACATTCATATATCATATTATGATTTACATAGTTTTTCTCATACCTAATATCTGTCTATATAATTTCTCACATCTAATATCTCTCCATATAGACAGAGATTTCTAGAGTGAGATGCATTTCGTCTATATATAGAGAGCGAAGGAGATGCACTCAAGGAATTGAGTCATGCTACTCTGGGGCTGGCAAGTCTGAAATACACAGGGCAGGCCAGCAGGCTGCAAACTCGGGGTGGCTCTGATGCCGCAGTCTTGGGGCTGATCTCCTTCTTTCCCAGGGTAATCTCATCTTTGTATTTAAGGCCTTCCAACCGATGGCAGGAGGCCCATCTACACTGAGAATAATCTCCTCTACTTAAAGTCAACTGATTATAGATGTTAACCACAGCTACAAAATGTCATCACACCACCACCTGGGTGAGTGTGTAATTGAATAACCAGGAGCTATCGACCAGCCCATCTGACACATGAAACTAACAACACAGATGGCATCCAGATCAAACAAGAATAGTCTTTGGCAACAACAGACCGATTATGGCCGGTTGGGCGCCTAGGGATATCTGGTCGTGAATTCTGTCCAGGTAGAATGGTAGTATCACCTCTACTCTCTTCTTTTCCACTGTTTCCCCTCCTCACCTCCAGCTTAGCTAGAGCTAGGTCCTATCAAACAGGTTGTAGCATCATCTTCTTCCTTTTACAAATGAGGAAGCTTGTTCAGAGTGGTAATTTACATAACTTGCTCTAGGCCACTTGCAAGTGCCGGAATGTCAGCCTGAGTCAGTAGGATTCCTTCCACTACAGTAACCCTGCTGTCAACATCCTAGTCTTCTGAGTCCCTTCCCCCCATCCCCATCCCCAAACCACCCCCCCACCCCTGTCGTGCTAGCTACCTCTCCCTCCAGCTCTCATAATAGCTCATGAAAATCTCAGTGTCAGCTCTTACCTTACACCGTGTGTCAATTCATTTTCCTGTCTCTCCACCAAAACCTAAATTCCTGGCCCTCTCCATGTGTTCCCTGCCTCATCCAACTGGGACATACACATGGCAAAACAACAACAGTGTCCAGTGGTCCCCTTTCCCAGAAAAGGCTGAGATACAAGGAAATAGGGAACCTCAGTGTCTGCATTTCCATGATGACTGGGTCTTTGGGGCCACAGCTTAGGGACCTCAGGGTGGAGACCTGCCTCAGGCTGGGCCAGTCCCATCATCTCCTGGGAATTTGAAGCCTACCTGAATAGAGGCCCCCGGGAGTGACAATGAAAAGGAGCTTACGTCTTGGCAGTGAACAGACAGTAGACGTAGAATCTTGCTGCTTGAGGTGTCCTAAGCTTCCGCACGCTGCCTTCTCAAGACAGCAGTTCTCTGATTCACTCTCCTGAAATCATTAGGGTAATGGTCAGTTAACACAAAAAGCCCCAAAATGCAGAGGCTCAAGCAAAGCAGAAGTTTATTCCTGGTACAGTAGGAGTCCCCTGGGACAGTTCAGCTCTGCACAGTCCCGCACTGACCCCGACTGCCACAGCTCGGCCTCCTTCAGCACCATGGGCCTTCACATGCCTCCCCAATGGAAGTTCCCGCAGCCAGAGGGAGGAGGGGAAGATGTGCAGGGGTGAACTCTTGAGGCCTTGGGCCAAGGCTTAGATGTGGCCCCGGGGCACCTCCTACTCATTGGCCAGAAATCGGACATCCGGGTACACGGGGCTGTCGGGGTGGGGCTAGGAAATGTCATTTCTGGCGGGAAGACGGGAAGAACAGCTCTGGTGGACATGAGCGGTCTGCAGCTGTTAGAAGTGTCTAAAAACTCCCCTTTCTGCCTGCAAACTAGTCGGAGTGTGTTTCTGTTGCTTACAATCAGAAGACAATGAGTTGACCTCAAAGGTGTCCTCTGTTCCTGATGAATGAAGGGCTTATTGATTGAGCCTGTAGAATGCACGTCTGGGAGCAGGGCTACTGGGGGAGAGCAACAGAGACTAACACTAATCTGTCTGGGGTCCGGAAAGGACAGAGATTTGGGGTCTCATACCATCACAGCCTGGTTAGTGCTCAGGTAAGAGGTGGTGAGAGTTTGACCTATAAGGAAGGACTGTTCTTGGGGACCGAGATGTCTGCCTCCACTAGAACAGGGCCCAATGCCAAAGCCTTAGCACACCTTTGTATAAAGTTCCTGTGTATAAAATGAGCAATGTGAGGAACCAGGGCCATGTTCAGAGGTCCTAGGGCTTGCACACAGACACCACGGAAATGACGAGATGTAGCTAGTCAATTAGGGGCTGTGTCCCCAGAAAAGCCCACACGGGTTCTGTGGCGGGGTGGGGGGCGTGCTAGAGGGCCTGAGCACCTGTGAACATGACCCTCCCCCAGGCCAGCCCAAAGTTCTTCAAAAACAGAAATCCCAGGGTGCCTGGGTGGCTCAGTCAGTTAGGCATCTGACTTGGGCTTGGGTCATGATCTCAGGGTCCTGGGATGGAATGCCACGTGCTGAGCAGGGAGCCTGCTTCTCCCTCTTCCTCTGCTACTCCCCTTGCTTATGCTCATTCTCTGTCAAATAAATAAAAAAATATTAAAAACAAAAACCAAACCAGAATTTCCCAAATGCTTTTAAAGTAGAGGCTTTCACAATCATTTGATAAGCTAATAAGCTACTTCTATTTCCCAAATAGGACTGAGCCCTCCCAGGTCCAGAGGGACCCAGAACACAGACAGCTTGAATAGGCTCAGAGACAAAACCACACCTGCTGCCCACCCAGTGGGCCACCTGTCTGACTCCACAGTGCCACCCCCTCCCTCTCCTCACCACTCCCTCTTGGAAGAAGCACGAATGGGCTCCTGCCCATAATGAAATGGGTACTTATAGCTCACATATCATGCTCAAGGGAATTTCTTTAAATCACATACAAGAAACTGAGAAGGAAAAGGTTCATATAGCTGAAGGGGGCTGACCCTGTACACAAGCGAGAGGACATTGAAAGCTGTTTTGAACTAATCCTATAGATGGACATCTTACCCAATCAACTACCCATACTCTCATATACATTATCTCATTTGATGCTCAAAGAAACCTTGTGAGGTAAGCCAGGCAGTTGTTTTTATTCCATTGTCTGAACAAGAAAACTGAGGGCTTCTTATAATAGATTGTTAAGTTTTCATACTTGTTATGCTGCTTCCTGAGTTCAGAGTCCGGTGACCCTACCTTTGGAAATAAGAATCAATATAGTTAACCTGTGTGAGCACTTGCTACGCACAGACAGTTCGTCTTCATGTGCAGGATCTCCTGTAAGTCTTAGAACACCTTAACAACCCTATGAGAGGTACTATTGCTATTCCCACTTGACAATTGAGCTAACAGACCCTGAAACACTGGGAAGAAAGCTTCCTACAAATCGTGATATAAAATCTGAACTTCACGGCATCATACTATCTTAAGGCTGGGTGGTTTCAAGACTGACCTAATTCTTGCACCTGCCTTGAGCAAGAGACGAGCTGTTGCAGGAATTCCAGAGACAATGTCACCACTTCCCTTGGCTACTCTCACAAGGTAGATTCCAAATCTTAATTGCAAGAACTTCTTTTCATTTTGGTTTTGGTTTTGTTTCTTTCGTTGGTTTTTTTTTTTTTTTTTTGATACAGACACAGCTCTTAAAGCATGGAAAATGCCCCCCAAATTAACCCCTAACAAGAGACTCCAGATTGGCTTAAACCACATTCTCCCCAGTTACGCTCAGCAACTGAGAAACCCCATGCATGTTTTGCAGCAGGGAACATTCTGCATCTTCAATTTAATTTCAGGTAAGACAAAGCATGGATGAACAGCTTTCCTCTTGGGCTGCTCTCTCCTGGCCACAAGCCACCTTCACTGGTGGGCCCTGCTTGTGCCTCAGCTGTGGCAGGATTCCAGATTCCAGGTGCACTTTCTGGGTTTCAGGCCACGTGTCCGAGGATCCTCAAAGCCGTGAGTGGATTGACAGCAAATATCGGTATAATACATTCAGTTTCACTCAAAAGACAACTATGTCTCAAAGAAGACCATCCTTTAGGAACACCTCTTTGAAATCTATCCACAGTCCCAGTGGACATTAGCCCAAGTTGGGTCATTGTCAAGCACCCAAACCAGAAAAGCACCTTCTGTCCTAGGAATAAGAAATCTCCCCATGATGGTATGACCTGCCTAAGAAGCTGTGTATTTACTTGGTCCTGGCAGTCGCGGGTTTCATTTGTCAGTTTTCAATTAGATGCTGTCACACACACTCCCCTCCACTCTTCCCAACCCCAAACGACTTGGTTCATTTTACACAGGCGGCTGGGAGCAGGGATTGATCTCTGGGCTTTTTCATCCTGCCTGGGATCCTTCTCCCTCACACAAGCTGTAAAATCTAATTGCTTTTCGTCAAACATCTATATTCCTTTTCCATATGACTTGTTAATGGTGCTCAGAAGAATTTCAATGGCAAACCCCTAATTTTTAAAATGCTATTAGCAAGGAGGTGACACCGTCAACACTTGCTGCTAATGACACTCCAACTGTCTTTTGCGTTTTAAGTTTATTTATTTATGACTAATGAAGAAATGATACTGTTTCGGCAAGGAATTGAGGACAGCGCTTTGTGCCAAACTCATTTTCTGTCCCCTCAAAGGCCCACAGTGGGGACAGTAAATGTGTCGTGTGGAGAAGATTGCAGCCGCGGGGTAATTTGCTTGAGAAACTTTGCTGGAGGATTTCACACAGTGGAGAGGAAATATTTTGCTTTTGTCGGTGTTCAAGATTTAGCAGTACTTATAGGCTAGAAGCTCAAAATTCATGGAGATGCCATGTGAGATAAATTTGCAAACATGATAGCCATTTCTTGACAATTAGCTGAGCAAACTGCTTTTAATGATAACAAACACATAAGCCCTATAGAACAACTTCATTATGATTCCCCTAAAAACCTGCAATTAAAAAAATAAAAAAATTGACTCATCGGGACAGTACTGGCCTTCAATTTGGTTTAATGTGGGGTCTGGTTTTCTTCCCATTTCATCCACCGATCACCTAATAGGGAAGTAGACACATCACTTGACCCATTTAAGTAATCCAAAAGGTTGGGTCAGGGCAAAGAAGGGCATGGCAGGACAGAGGCAAGTAACCTCAACTCTAACATGTATTCAGTTTTTTGTAAAATAACTGACCTGGCAGGTACTAGGAGACCTTGTGATTTAATGGAAATCTGTAAATGCTTTTTAAAGAGAAATCTTTTTGCATCAGTATTATTCCCTTGAAAATAATGGTTGATAAGTTTAGAACCAATACATTGTTTTACCCAAGTGGGTTTCTAGTGGATATCTTTTCCCTATACCAAATGGATGACAGAAGACTGAATGTCAGACAAGAGGCCTCGACCAAGATCAGATGTCCCACATTCAAGTCCTTGGTCTAGTGGTCAGAAATGTCCTAGAGAGGAGGGTCTTGAAGTCAGTCTTAAAAACAGCCAGATGGGAGCATGAAGAGAAAGAGGGGCACTCCAGGAACAGGAAACAGCAGGAGCTGTCCAGAGCGGGGAGTCCCTCCGGCCAGTGTGTGTGTGGCTGGGGAGACAAGGGTGAGGGGAGGGCTCAGTCCAGCTAGGAGAGGCAAGCTGCAGAGGAAACAGCAGGAGCCCTTCAATTCACAGTAAGGAGTGTGAACTTGGTCCTGAGGATCCAGGGATAAATAGGCCTGCCTCCAAATACCTCCAAGGTCACTCAACTTTTGCTGCATCCGTCAGCCCTCAAATCCTGGGAAATTTATTTCCCTTCCCAGGACTCCCTATTCTTGCCCCACTGTCGGTGCTAAAGGCAGAGGCTGCTAATTTAAACAACCATTAAGCTCTCCTGCAGGCCCTGGAGTAACTTAATGAATAGGAGCCTGATAACCTGTTCTTCACAAAAGGAGGAATTAAGAACTCATTTATATCAGTGACAGGGTAGAAAGAAAACAGCAATCCTACTGCAGCCAGATCATGGAGATACCAGCCCTTGCTTTGTGGAGTCTTAATGAGATCTCCTCAGTCCTCTTGTTTTTATTTTTTGTTTGCCTTTTTAAAGAAATATAGGAAGAATACCGATCAGCTCACACCACTGGAGTGCATATTTTATGGAAAGAATACAGATGATGAGGCTCTGTGTCCTGAGAACTCACAGGGGGTTGAGGAGTGAGGGAAAGGTAGAATTTGCTATGCCTGAGGAATTTGAATAATTACTTTTCCTAATGAACTCTCATTCCGGAAACACCAGAGCCACCTGCAGAGGATGCCCTACCTGCTGCAGAATCTGAAGCAAGGTGGTTCCCCTGGTTGGGGTGGGGGTGGGGGATGGGTTAGAGCAACAGGCGAAAAGAAGGGGTAAGCTGCTGTGGGGGTCTTTTCCACATATATTGGCTTGTTCTTCAATGTGAACACCTCAAGAAATCTGGGAGAGAGGCACTGAGAAGAGAGCATTGGGGAAGGTAGGTGTAGCACTGAGGGCAGATGCCAGAGGCAGAAGACCAGGGTCCTGGTCTCAGCTCTGCTGTTCGCTACCCATGTGATGCTGGGTAAGTTATTCTATCTCCCTAAGTGTTTGTTTATTCTTCAGTAAAACACAATAAAATTAGATCCAGCTATCCCCAGGACTCCATCGAATTCCAACAGGTTCCAGCCTGTGTAGAAAGAGTGATATCTCAGAGGTCCAACCAAAGGCAAGAAGAGAGGCCTGACACAAAGGGGACAGAATGACATGCGTGTCCTCTAAGGGACTCCACTGGTTCCAGGTGACATCCAAAAAAATCAGAAGATTTTTCACCCCTTACCTCCCAGACTATATGCCAGCCTAGACCAGAGTTCTCTAAATGTCTCCCTGGAGCCTCACCTAGCACTCCAGAGTTGGTTTTGTATGAGGGATACTCTAAATAGTAGTCTTAGAAGACTCAGAAAAGAAGCTTGGCTGAATTATATTCCTCATCCATTCATCACACCTGCACTTTTCCTCCTGAGAATTCTACTGTCTCGTCTGGCATTGCCCTTGACTGCCTACCTTGTCCTTCCTCTTTGTCTTTCTGTGTGTAGTAACAGCACGGTCAACAGGAGCAAGAGTACAGTCCAAGCAAAAGACACAGCCAGCCACTGGGGCTGGGTGACTAGGCTGGGGTCAGAAAGACAGAAGTCATTGTCTCTGGGATTCAGCAAATTGAAAAGAAGGTCAGGAGCACCAAGATCATAACCAAGATGTCAAGTCAGAGTGATAAGCTTCAAGAAGGGGATAGAAAACTACAGTCCATGGGTCAAATCTGGTCTGTGCCTATTGTGTAAATAAAGTTTCATTGGAGCATAGCCACACCTATGTATTTATGTATTGTCTATGGCTGCCCCTGCACCCAGAAATGAGTAATTGGAACAGAGATGGCAGAAATGAGTAATTGGAACTGAAACCATACAACCCACGAAGTCTGAACTATTTACCATCTGGCACTTTACAGGAAAAGCTGGACAATGCCTGGCTTTGACTGTGCACTCACACTGCTCCCGTGCTTCTGTATGAAGAGTTGACATGCCAGGTCTCCCTCCCTGACCTCCAAACAGAGCTTCCTTCAGGAGGCAAGTCTACTCAGGACAAGTCCCAGGCATAGCAATGACACTGAGCATATCTCACCCAACAGTGGGAATGAAGAGGAGGACCCAACTCTCTCTCAGCTCCTCATGAGCCCGGAAAGATGGCGGCACCTAGACAGGCAAATAATTCCTGAAGGTCTTCCTCCATCTGTGGATAGAGAGCAACTTACTTGGAAGAACTGGTCCCAGTCCAGGTCCCCACCACCACCATCGTGCCCACTATTCCCCACGTGCCACCAGAAGGACACTGCCGCATCCATGAGGGCCCCATTTTAGAAGCCACGCCACACACTCGGCCACAATTCTGAGCACTCCTACTCCCTCAGATAGGGCTTTTTTCAGCTCCTCATCTTGTTTGATCAACACAGGATTTAAATTGCCGAGGAGATCACACTGATCCACCCACTGCCTGAATCACGCCCACGCACCCACTCTGTGCCAGGCACTGTGCTCAGCACATAGGAACAAGCAAAAGTTAGCTGACCAAGTCTATGGCTCACAGCCCATGGTCCACAGTCCACTTGGCAAGTGGGGGTGCCGGGAATCCCTGTTCCCTGGTCAGACAGTTATTGATGATGTGTAATTTACAACCAGCCAATCCTCAAAGACTTGAAAATAGAGACAGAATAGGACTGTTAAGAAAGAAACTAAATATATATACTTATAAATTTTCATGTATATTTGAAATATATTATATTTACACATACTTCAGCAGGTACAGAATCAGTTGCAAAGACTATAATGTGACAAGTTGTCTGACATGCAAGTGAAGGGTAACCTCAGATTTTGGAACATCCTCAGCATGGATTTCTGGGGAGAAGCCTTCATGAGATGTACATTTATGGGCATGACTATTCCCATTGATGGATAAAAGCCTCAGCTCGTCGAGCAGCTTGCCCAGATGGGGCAGAGTGATGGGGTGTAAGTACCAAGGGGATATATATGTGAGCAAGGATAGAGCAGAGAGGGGGACAAAAGTGAGAACAGTGTTATTTGTAGGGGGGTGGGAACGTAATCGGTATGAGGAGATTATTGTCAAGTCTGAACGATGTATGTTGATCATGTTTTGTTGCAGAAACAAAACCCAACACCTTGATTCTTGCCCCCCCCATAAAATATTGGATATTAGCTCAGTAATATTAGTAAAATATTAGCTCAGTAAAAATGTGGGGAAGTTTCTCTCTCTTGGGGAGCGCCACTTTCTAACCAGACCCTGATCAACTCTCATGGAATTTGACTTTGATCAAAAGAGAGAAGTTACTAAACTGAAGTAGCTGCTCTTGCTCTCAAATCCTCCAAGGTCTCTTTCCCTTCCTTCACCTTTAGGGAGTGTGGACAAAGTGGGCATGAAGAGAGTCAACCAGTTGTATCATAAGAAATAAACAGAGAACACCCAAAATAAACAATCGGGTTGAATCTCATGTGGTCACTTATTCTAGGAGAAGGTAATTGTAAAGAAATTATAATAATTTTAATAATGACTTGAAATCATTTCTCACTAAATGTTCAACTATTCACCAAAGGTAAGCCGGTAGCTCTCATGGAGGGGCTTTTTCCTTCTGCAGTGTGGGCCCCACAGGAGGAATGTGTAAACCTGGATTTAAGTGTTTGAGCTTCTGTGTAAAGACACACTTGCTCTCAAGGCAGTCCAGTGCTCCTTCTTCAGGCCCCATGGCTGTGCACCTACTATTCCTCCTGCCTAAGGGCCCTCCCCCCAACTCACTTCCTTCCTCCCACTCCTGGCCACGTCCATTAGTGGTCTCTCAGTCTTCAGTCAAAGCCTGGAGGGCAGCTCCTCTGTGCCATCTTTCTGGCCTCCCCAGACAGAAGGAGTGGCCCTCTCCTCTGGGCTGGATTGACCTTTGCCCAGTCTCCATGAGAGCGCCTAGGCATGCAAATAATTCCCAGCATTCTGACATTTCCTCAAGGGACTCTGAGTGCCTCAAGGATGAGACTGTGTCATATTCATCTTCACATCTCTGACTGGGATATTAGGCAATAAGATATAAAAGATTTTAAAACCAGCTGGCAAATGCCTTGTGCACCTGTTGAAACAGGGCACGGGTTCCTGAGGTCCCAAGCGGAGAGCCCTGTTGGATACAGAGTATGTTGGATACACAGCCACTGTCCTGGGAATGGCTTTTCCCTGGAAATACATGGCTGGTTCTTCATCCTCTCCTGCTTTAGCAGACCTTTGTTTCCTTACCCTCTGTACCCACAGCCAGCCCCTTCATTCCTCACTACTAGGTTGGCAATCCCAAGAGCAGTTTATCAGATGAACTCACACCACCTATCAGAGCTAGAAGGGGCCTTACATATCTGCAGGACTAGGGGGCTTCAAGCTGTATGCAGAAGCTGTGGGGTAAAGCAGAGACACTCCAGGAACCATCCGTGTGTGCGATTTGAGGGACATTCTCAATAGGCAAGACTCTGGGCCACTCTAACCTCTCCCCTTTTCATTCAAGTCAGTTTTACTTCTGATTTGATTTGTAATAACCATAAATTTGGCTTCCCCATGCAATATCTTTTTTAAAAATGATTCTGCCAGTAAAACAAGATTGAAAACCTTGAGGGCTAGAAAGAAAGGTGACTTGCCCAAGGTCACAGGATTAGTAAACAGCAGATCAGGGCATAAAATTGGGCCTTTCCACTCTCCACCCCACCCCAACCCCTCCTCATCACCCAGCTTCTGATGGCAGCAGGGACCCATCTCCAAACCCAGGGGCACTTCAGGACTCTGGTCAAAGCTCTTCCTTTTGAAGTTACTAAGCAAATACCCAGAGGTCCCAGCAGATGGTAGCAGTTGCTGTTTACATGTTTAGGTGGAGCTGAGTCTGTACACAAGAATGCCTTCTACCACGTGACTGCTTAACCAGACTGCCGATTACCAGTGCTTCAGAAGTTTTTTGTTTGGCAGTCGACCCGAAATTGGAGGGTGAATGAGCCAGTGAGCTGGGCAGAGCTCTACAACTTCTGGCTTCACCTACCCTTGTCATAACCTTCTCACATGACATAAAGTCCCCGATACCATATCTATCAGGAAGTCTGACAGAACCACCTCAGCCCAAGCTGATACCCCAACCAGCTTTTTCCAAGAAGAGTTCTAGAGTCTCTTCGGTGGGACACACTGAGGTCCTGGTGGGTCTAAATATCTAAGAGATATGGTAGAAGGAAACAGAAGAGTCATGACAACCCACATTGAAGTGCAGTCTGAAACTTGACATCAAATATGTGCCTACAGCATTTAGCGGTTGCAGGACCTAACCAATGGCCAGGAACGCAATGAGGGGTTTCAGGCATCTATCCAACAATAATAAATACTGGGACTATGGGATCCAAACCCAACAACTTTAGGATATAGGATATATGAAAACACTGAAACCAAAAGAAAGATTAAGCAATGTGTGCAGGGTCACACAGATGGATTCACACCCAGGTGATCTGCCTAGGGAGCCCACAGAACAGAGCACAGAGCTGCCACGGTGTAACCATCTACTAAATAAAGGCAGCTTTCTAATGACTGGTCCTGGAGGATGGTGGGAGGCTATTGGATCAGACGTTAGATCCAGAGACTAGGCAGTCTCATCCTACAAAACCCCTTTCAAAAAATTTTCCATCATCCCCTAAATAATTATTTACCACCTACCATCTATTGCCAAGCACTATTCTAGAAACTGGCTACAGTGATAAGCACATCTGCCAGTCCACGCATTCCTGAAGAAAAGTCTGACAGCCCATTTTGGGCCTCATGCCAGCAATACCCCCACAGAACAAATCTCCAGCAATGACTAATGTCATTCTCAGACTTCATTCTCAAACCTACCATCCTGATTTCATTTTCTTCCCTATATCCAATGCTCCTCGAATCCCCCTGCACTCCCTCCTGGACTGTGTTTCCCATTCACAGCCTCTCATTACCCACCAGACCTGATGCTTGGCACCAGCAGACCTGCTCAGCTGCTGAGGGCACACCTGTAGCCTGGACCAGCCCAGCCCAACCCAACCTTAAAGCCAGTAAGAAGTGGCCATGGACATTTGTCGCCAATAGGACATGCACACCCTAAAGGGCTAATGAAGACAGACCGTAAATGTGGGGTCCCCAGACATCAGGAGACAGCATGGCACTGTCCAGCTCCTGGTGGGGACTGAGCTGTTAATATACCGTCCAGCTTGTGTTCATTCACTCATCCTTTCACTCATCCTTCAACCACAACTATTTATTGAATGATGACTGTAAGACAGGCACTTAGAATACATCCCTGCATAAAATATATGAAGATCAGTGCCCTGCAGAGCTTCAGTCTAGAGGAAGAGAAAAATAAGCAATAAACATAATAAATAAATACATAGGTGAATATATAGTGATACGCGCTATGGGAAAAAAATGGAAATCACGGAGCGGGATAATGGGAGCGGGGGTTGCCAATAATGTAGGGGACCCAGTATTAATGAGGTGATCAGGAAAGAAAAGAGGACAACTGGGTAAAAATTTGAATAAGGTGAAGAGGGAGCTAACTAAGAAGATGTTGGGAAGAGGGGTATTCCAAGTACAGGGGACAGAAAGGCCATCAGCCAGAAGAAGGCTAGCATGTTTGAGGAAGAGCAAGCAGGCCACCCCATTTCATGGGGTGAAATAGTCCTGGGGGTGGCAGAGAAGGACAGTGGAGATGAAGCCAAAGAGGTAACCAGGAGCTTTTCCTGCAGGCCCCTGTAGCTATGGTGGAGGTTATGATTTTACCCTGGAGGTAGGGCAATGGAGCACTATCAAAAGCTTTTGATCAGAGAAGTGACATGACATAAACAGTATTGCCCCATAGGGGTAAGGATGATTAGTGATGGTGGCCTGGGCCAGGCTGGTCGCCATGGAGATGTGGAGAAATTGGTTAGCTACTGAGTGTATTTCGAAGAGAGAGTCAGATCAGTAGGAACCCCAAATAGGTTAATTTAAAGAAAGGGGGGAGTCTATGACAACACCCAGATTTTTTACCTGAACAACTGTCAGGATTGAGAAAGAGAGATGGCAAAGGCCAGGAGCGGGCAGGTTTGAGGTAAGAAGACTTTGTACATGTCGAGTTGCTGCGGCTACTGGTTCCCAAAAGGAAATGTTGGAAGGTAGTGTGAAGTTTAACAGAGGGACCAGGGGCCTGGAGATGAGGCTGGGAGTCACTGGCATGTAGGCAGGGATTAAAGCCACTGCACTCAAACAATCGCTAAGCAGGAGAGCATATTAGAGAAGGAAAGAGGTCCCACCCCAGGAAGGACCCAGCAAAGGGGATGAAGAAGGAGAGCCAAGTGGGATAAGATGGCAGCCAAAGAACATGCTGTCCTTGAAGGCAAGTGGAGGGGAAAAGTGCCATGGGAGTGGGGCAGGGTGGGGGTGGGTGGTGGTTCAACAGCCAGGTCAAATGATGGCCACGGTCAGGTAATGGAGAACTTTGACCCAACCAACAGATTTAACTGAGACGAGGTCCCAGGGATCCTACTAAGAGCAGTTTCCATAGATTTGTGGTGCCAAATCATCCTGATGGGAGAGAGTTTAAGCAAAGAGGGAGGAAAGGATCCTCTTTGGACCCTCATTGCAAAGCAAGGATTCGAAGAGCAAGATGGTAGAAGTAGGGTCAGAAGATATTTGTTTTTGTTGACTTTTTTAAAATGAAAGGATCAACGGCGTGTTTGTATGCTGACTTGAACCATCCGGGAGAGGAGAGAATGAGTCATTTCTGAGTGAGAGACGGCAGAATAGTTGGAGCCATGAGGCCTGGATGGTGAGAGGGAGCAGCCCGCAGACAGCTTGGTGTGCCCAGATGCCTGGAGGGCTCTTCCACGGCTCCAGGCTGAGATGTGGTGCTGGGGCTCTAGGGGAGTTCCGTTCAGTTGCTTCAATCTGCTCAGTGAAAGAGGATGAAAGAGAAGTTTGAGGGCCAGAGGAAAGAGGAAATTGTTTCTTAGACATGTAAGAAAGTAAGGCAAATAGGCCATGAGTGCTAGAAGACATGAAACCCATTGAGAATTCATGGTCATGGAAAGAAGTGGGACCAATCCTTGGGTATGTGGGAGAAACGGAGGCTGGATTTCCCTGGATCCATTGGGTCTGCCTGAAACAGACTTCCTAGTCCCTACTGCTCAGAGCTGGAGAGGCCAGGCAAGTGTGCTGCTGAAACCAGGGGCCTGCATCACCTCTAAAATCCCATTACTCACTCCCCTGGCTTGAGCCTTTAAAAGCAACAAATTTGGAACCCAAGGAACTGCTTTTGAATCCTTAGGCAGAGTATCTTGAAAAGGTGGTATGCCATTAGTAATATTCCATAGAAATTGTTTCTAGGGAAAGTCTATAGAAAGCAATATTTGCCCAGGCTCCTTGATTTGAAAGCCAGCTGTGAGAAGCCAGTGCCTGTCCAGCCAGGAGTCCAAGTACCAGCTCGGGTGATGTGCCTTTCTGTCTACACAGAGCTGCTGGTAAGTCCCGCCCCTGCCATGGGCTTCTAGGCAAGATTCCTCCCCTATCTGGGTTACTGACTATAGTCATTTAGGTGCTTTCTGCCGTTGGTTGGTCTGAGAAGTTCTCTGTGGCCTTCTGATACATGTAGCTCCAAGTCCCAGGAGTAGAACCACCCCTGCTAGGCTTCAGCCCAGGAGCAATGAGTGGTGATCAGGGACCAAGAAAATGGGAGGGATGGATAGACAGCAGGAGGGAGAGAACTCTGTCATCTTCATCAGCCAGTTTCAGGTTTTCTATGAACTCACCCCTTTTACATGAGATTGCAAACCATAATCATGAGAAATGATTGACTTAAACCTCCAAAAGAAAACACTGCCGTATGTCTGGCAGGGCATAAGTATCCAGCAAACTACTGTTTTAATGATCATCCCAATGAGTTTCAGATTTGTTTCATGTTCCATTGCATCTTCTCCTATCTTTTAGGCTGAAAGTAAATGATCAGAATGAAGATTCTAGCATGTCCTTAGTTCTGTGTTTCTTCTCAAATATGAGCCCTCTCTATGTTTGTTGGGAAGTGGTTTCTGAGATCATGGATCCACAATTAGATCAGAAAGCCACTGTGGAACAACAGTGTTGGGCTTTGGCAGACTGACCTGATGAGAGTACCAGCCTGGGATTGTGTGAGTTGGGGAGGGCCATAGTGAAACCAAATCCTTGCAGAGCCCATATGTGAGCATGGTCTTAGCAACACAAAGGAATGGCAGGAAAGCCATTCTCCACTTTCTGAATTACTTAGAACAAGACAGTATTGACCTATTAACTAAGTGAGAGGACAGTGGCGTGGAAAGCCCTTCACTGTGTCTCTCTGTCCCATTGTTTCTCCCTTCTCTCCCTTCTGCCTCCTTCCCAGGATTCTGATGTCATTTTTGCCCAATCCAATATAATAAAGATGTATTGAAAGGGTTAAAGACTTACTTGTTTTAGTTTCTTTTTCTAAATAGAAAAGGCAATAAGCATCACCAGGAATGTATCCTGAACATACATTCTCGCTGATGCATTAACAAAAGCAATCAATATAAATTACATTTGTCAGGGAACATAATTCTGTGAAGCCTCGCCTCTGAATGGGCAACGGTCAGTTAAGAGCCCCTTTTCCTGGCAAAACCTGCCACCTTGTGGAACAGAGTGGAACTGCAGGTGCCTGTGTTTTTTGTTTTGCATCCTTTTTAAAAAAAAAAAAA
>RCUC01120158.1:0-12187 GCA_003697995.1 Taxidea taxus jeffersonii
GGCATAAGCAAGGATAACAGCAAATAAGTGGCCAGTCTGTAAGAGCAGGAGCAAGTTCCCATCTATGCCCCCTTGCTCCCCTAAGAGGTGCCGTGCTGCGTGGTTCCCCACCTGGAGGCTCTACTAGTGGGTGCCCTAAGGAACTTCCTTGAGCCATACAACTCCAGAAAAAATCCTGGTCTGCTTCTTTTGTTCATGCTCTCAGGAGCCCACTGAGTACAATTCCTTTTCTTCTGAGCTCAGATGGAGACCCAAGCCAAATCTTAGGCTGAGAAGAAACAACCACCATTCAGCAGGATTATGAACAGGAAGAGGATCCCTACTTTTGTCCATTTCCAGTTTCTCTCTGAGGAGCCAAATGGGCCCAGTCTCAAAACCTAGAAGAGGAGGAAGAGCTCCTCCCAAACCAGGAAGGTAGAGGCTGAGGGATGACTAGGCCCTAGGCCCTCCCTAGTTCTGGGCCTCTGCGAGGAGCAGTAGCTTAAGGGCCAGTAGCTTGACTCCTGGTGTTCGTAACAACCTGGCTTGAAGGTGAGGACAGAGGCCATCCAAGTTCTTAGATGAGGCCAAGGTACCATCCCTAGGCTTTAGTAAGGCTGAGGAGCCATCTCGGAACTTGGCCATGCAGACGAGCCACCTCAGGACCTCCATGAGACTAAGGACTAACACCAGCCCTGGACAAGCCTGAGGGGCTGCCCCCCTTTCCCAGAGAGACTGGGGAACTGTCCCTAGTCTCATAGGAGCCTACGAGCCACTTTAAGCCCAGGATGAGGCTGAGCAGATTCTAAGCTGTAGGTCCCAGCTGAGGACAAAGCTGAATGGGGTCCTTACGCTGGTCCCAAGCCTTGGACAAGGAATGACTGGGGGCCCAGGATGATGGTGATTAGCAGCACCCAGAGCCCTTCCCTAAACCCAGAACCAGGCTGAGAGGTCACCTGAACAGATGTGGGCAGGGGAGCCCTCTTTAGAGGTAGTCCTACAACTAAATCCAGGTAATGGACATTAGTGTTAGAGATACTTTTATTTCTTAGGGAGTCAGCGGCAATGTGGGCCCTCCCAGCACTCCTGCTTCAGTGCCTCTTGTTGCTAAGCCAAAGGGCTCTGCATGTAGCTCTCCTGTCTGTGGCAGCTCCTCCCCTCAACCGGGGCTGCTCCAGGAATCCCGGGGCAGACAGGCATGGGCCCAGAGCCCACCACAAGTCCTACCCGGTTTCAGAAGTCTTGGGGGTTGGAATGAGTGCAGCTCTGCCGATCCCCATCCTCACAACATGCGACACAGCTAGCATTAAACCAGGAAAGAGGAGTGCATTCAAGCCCAAGCAGGTACCAGCTACTGGGCTGTACAGTGAAGTGGCTCAAATCTTAGAGTTGCTACTTTCTAGCTGCCTGACCTTGGTCAAGTAATCTTTCTAACACTTTATTTCCTCACTTGTAAAAATGTGGATACTATTAGTACTTTTCCTCTGGGGTTATCACAAGCATTAAATGTGGGAATTTTTAAAAAAAATTTTTTTTTAATTTTTTTTAAACTTTTTTTTTTTAAGATTATTTATTTATTTATTTGTTAGAGAGAGAGAGAGAGAGAGCACAGGCAGACAGAGAGGTAGGCAGAGGCAGAGGGAGAAGCAGGCTCCCTGCGGAGCAAGGAGCCTGATGTGGGACTCGATCCCAGGACGCTGGGATCATGACCTGAGCTGAAGGCAGCCGCTTAACCAAGTGAGCCACCCAGGCGTCCCTTAAAAAATTTTTTTAAAGATTTTATTTATTTATTTGACAGAGAGAGTGAGCACAGGTAGAGAGAGTGGCAGGCAGAGGCAGAGGGAGAAGCAGGCTCCCTGCTAAGCGAGGAACCCGATGTGGGACTCGATCCCAGGATGCTGGGATCATGACCTGAGCTGAAGGCAGCTGCTCAACCAACTGAGCCACCCAGGTGCCCCTTTTTTTAATGTTTTAATTTTTTAAGAAAAAAAAATTTAAAGATTTTATTTATTTATTTGACAGACAGAGATCACAAGTAGGCAGAGAAGCAGGCAGAGGGAGGGAAGCAGGCTCCCCATGGAGCAGAGAGCCTGATGCGGAGCTCCATCCCAGGACCCTGGGATCATGACTTGAGCCGAAGGCAGAGGCTTTAACCCCCTGAGCCACCCAGGCGCCCCAAATGTGGGAATTTTTAAAGACCAGCAGTGTCTGGCATATATTAAATACTCATAAATGTTATTATTTTATTAATAGAAGTGGTCACTTCAGCCAACAAATTCAGATTCAGCTACTCCCTCCATTACCCACAACCCTGAGACCTTCAGCTGTTCAAAAACACACAACTTGTATGGGTATTTCTGGAGTGCTTTCCAACACCGACAATTAATTCTCTAAAGATACCAACTGGGTGTCCTCTTTTTTTCCCCCCAAGATTTTATTTATTTGAGAGAGAGAATGAGAGCAAGCATGAGATGGGGGAAGGTCAGAGGGAGCAGCAGACCCCCTGCTGAGCAGCCAGGACTTCAGGATTGCCATATGCCCTGAGCTGAAGGCAGTCCCTCAACCAACTGAGCTACCCTGAGCAGGGTTGGGCCTGGTTAGTACTTGGATAGGCGTCCCACATGTCAATTCAATTCCTTTTTTTTTTTTTTTTAAGATTTTATTTATTTATTTGACAGAGATCATAAGCAGGCAGAGAGGCAGGCAGAGAGACAGGGGGAAGCAGACTCCCTGCTGAGCAGAGAGCCCGATGTGGGGCTCAATCCCAGGACCTTGAGATAATGACCTGAGCTGAAGGCAGAGGCTTAACCCACTGAGCCACGCAGGTGCCCCCTGTCAATTCAGTTCTTACATTAACTACCCCGGGTTAGAGCAGGACCCAGAGGTTAAGGTCTCAGTCCCACAAGACTGACCCCACTTCCAATGCCAGTTGCAAGTCACTGTCCTTCTGACCCAATGGCTAGAAACTGGGCATTCCCATGCTACAACCTGGTTAGATGATTTGCTAGAATGGCTCACAGAATTTGGGGAAATACTTTAATTACATTTACAAGTTTATTACAAAGGCTGCAACTCAGGAATAGCATGATGGAAGTGATCTATAGGGCAAGGTGAAGGCTGGGGGGAGGGGTGTGTGTGTGTGTGCAGCTCCCATGCCTTCTCTGGGGGGTCTCACCCTCCCAGCACCTCTATGTGCTCTCACCGAAATTTCCTCATTCAGGAGTTTCTACAGAGTTCCATCTCTAGCCCCACTGCCCTCTCAGGATGCTGGGGATAGGGCTGAAAGTTCAAACCCTCTCCTCCCTTGGTCTTTCAGGTGACCTATCCCATCCTGAGGGTGGGTGTCCCCACCTTGAGTTACCTCATTAGCATCAGGGCCGATGTGATCTAAAGAAGCTCCTTATGAATAACAAAAGGCACTCCTATCATTCAGGAAATTCCAAGGGTTTTAGGAGCTCTGCACCAGCACAATAACCTGAGGTCAAAGACCAAATATATATATATTAGATAATATATTTACCATATATATATTTTAAAATTGCTCCAGAAGAGAGAAAAGTATTGCACATGTAGGTCCCACCCTGGCTCTCTGCCAGCTCCTAGGCACCTTCCCTGATTGCTGTGTCCTAGAAATGAATTTCAGCCTGTGTCAGTCATACAGAAGCTCTGTCCAGATGGTGCCCAGGCCTCCAAGCCTGGGTGGTCTGATGCCTGGAGGGTAGTCATAGGTCCCCGAGGTGGGGTGGGGGGTGGAGTGCCTGGGTCCCATAGGATGTCCTCATACAGGCTTAGAACTGGGCCTGAGGGCCGTCCTTGAGCCCCAGTCTGCTCCAGCAGGGCTCTGAGCAAGCCCATGGTGAGAGGAGGCTCTGTTCCAGGCTCAGGGAATGGGGTGGGGGGCTCCGACTCTTCTGGGAGGTGTGCCCGTAGTAGAAGCAGGAGCTCAGCTGGAGCCAGGTCTGGTGGGCACAGACGGCAAAGGAGAGGGAGGTGAGCATCAAGTCGACGGTGCCGGGCAAATTCGGCCAACAGCAATTTGAAGATCTCACTTCGAAGCAGGGGGCTGGAGGGGCCTAGGGCCAGGCCTGCTTCTAGAGCCCGCTCCCATTGCTCCTTTTGGACAAGCTGCCCCACAGCTTGGAGCACAGCTTTGGGCCGCCCACTGCCCAAGAGCAGCTCCAGCTCCAGCGCCTCAGATCTGGTCCCCTCCTCACCTAGGACAGCCAGAGCTCGACGATACAGGGGCAGCCCTGGGCCCCCCGCCCCCCAGCCTGGCCCACCCTGCTGCTGTGCCAGTTCCACAAAGGGTGGCAGCCATCGCGGCTCCAGCCGGCAGAGGCACTGGCACAGAAGTTCAAAGACAGGCAGTATCCCATTGGGGGGTTCCTTTGCAGCTGAAGTACCGCCTAGTACCTTCTTCCACACATCAGGGGGAGCATGGGACTTCAGCCTGCCATTTCCGTCTGGCTGGAGCTGCAGGGCCCTGAGGATGGCACCCCAGGCTGCTGTAGGAAGGGCTTGGAAAACCGTATTGAGCTGGGCCAGCTGGTCTCCCACCAATTCAGTCCTCAGCAGGCGTGCCACTTCATGCTCTGCCAGCTCAGTCCAGCCAGCTTCTTCATCATCCCCTGCCACTAGGTGGGCTTTGAGCTGATCTAAGGCCCGGTAATCTCGAAGCTCAGCCCTCAGTGTGGTCAACAGTGTAGACGGGGACACGTGTCCCTGGAGAATGGAGGCCAGGGCCTGAGGTGCCCGGAATGTGCTGTTGTGTCTCAGTTCCTCTGGGGTGAGCTGGGCACCCCGCAGGCTCCGTCGCTGGTAGTACTCGCAGGCCTCCTCGAACACCATGTCCTCAGCTGAAGGCACCTCAAGGCCCTGTGGGGCTTCCCAGCCTACTTGAAACAGACCCAAGGCTGAAAGCAAACGAAGACCCCCTTGGGTCTCCAGCTCTTCCTCATTCTCCATGCCAGGGGCTGGGGGTGCCAGTAAATGTACTCGGTCTGTACTTAGGACCTTTCTCTCCAGCAGCTGCCCGCTGCCCATGTCCAGCAGTTCCAACGTGGAGCCCAGCACACAAGCCAGAGTCCCATGAAATGTTCCTAGTGCTGCAGACCCTGCCAGGCCTGCAGGTGCCTCCTGCAGTGTGCCCACAGCCCGCGTAGCACCATGGGATTGCACCAGGCTCACAGTGCCCCTGAAGTCAAGCAATAAGAGTCCCTGGGGAGTTGGGGCCCAGGTATGTACAGTCAATGGCTTCATGGGGGACAGCAGCCCAGGAAGGCCTCGGAGTAGTGTCCGGAAGTCCCATGTGTCCCCTCGTCCGGGATTCAGGCTCTGACTGTGGGAGAGGCCAAGACATGGGGCAGCCACCATCACCTTGCCCTTGCCTGGGCTCCAGATAAGCAGAATGTGACTCACGCCAGGCCAGGTAGTGGCAGTGGGTACCAGGAAGAGGTCCTTGCGGGAGGCCAGCAGCCCGAAAGAGGGGCAGTGGTGCAGCAGGATGTGTGTGCGGCCCAGGTTGGTGCCGGCCTCCCCGCTGGGCTCCAGGGTTCGGAAGCACACGCAGTGGCTGAAAGCAGCAGGCGGCCCCTGCCAGCCCTCAGCGCCATCCTGCCGCTCCTCGCACCACACCAGGCGGCCTCGGGGCGCCGCCACGGCCACCACTCGGGCTCCACCGCCCGGACACAGCTCGGTGCTCCGCAGCAGCCGCCAGCCAGGCCCCACTCCCGCGCCCCACAACTCGGTTAGGCCACTTTCCCACACCAGGACCAGCGCCGGTCGCGCCGGCCACTGCAGGAAGAAGGCATCTAGTGGTGAGGGGTGGCCGGCCGGCCAAGCACGCTCCAGCTCCGCGCCGGGGCCACGCACCGCGACTAGCAGCTGCGGGCTCGGCGCCCCCGGGGGTCGCAGGAGCAGCAGGTGGCGGCCGTCTGGGCTGCAGCGGACTCTTACGGCTGGGTCCCCGGCCAGCAACTCCAGGAGCCGGCCCGCGCCGCTAAAGTGGCTGAGGTCGGAAAGCAGCCGCAGGGTCCCCATACGCTTCATAGTTCGCCCGCGAGGGTGCACGACCGGGCCTTGCCGCCCTGTGGGGCTAGGCTCGGCGCTCGGTCGGGGGTTCCCGGCTGCAGACAGAGCCGGGCAGAGACTTCCGTCCCCCGTCGATGAGGTGGGCGGACGCCAGGCCCTGGGAGTCGG
Organism: Taxidea taxus jeffersonii; assembly: GCA_003697995.1. NCBI lineage: Eukaryota > Metazoa > Chordata > Mammalia > Carnivora > Mustelidae > Taxidea > Taxidea taxus. Next base: position 6,178 of record RCUC01120158.1, read on the forward strand.
CTCCGTCTCACCCTGTTCACGCCCAGCCGGCGCGACCCCGCCCGCCAGGGGCGGAGCCACGGGAGCCTCGCGGGGGAGGAGCCTCCCGAGCACCCACAGGTCTCGACACCTCCTTTCATGCCAGTACTACCCACGCTCTTTGAGTCGCGTTGTAGGCCCCAGGCCCCAGGCCCGGGGAAGCGCAGAGCCTTACTTAGAAATCTCTCAGGCTGAGCCCTGAAATGAAAGTGTCACACTCCCAAGGCTTTCCCTCCCTCTAAGCCTCTCTCTTTCACCCCAGTTGGTCATGAAATTTTTCTCAAGCACCTGCTAAGTTCCCGGCTGAGTAGGGAGGCCTGAACAAAACAGAAAACTTCAACCTCATGGAACTATCTAGTGGGTTGACTAGTGGAGAATAATAATAACAGTTAATACTGTGTAAACCCTCCCTTACAGAACCACCCCCACCACCTCCCTACCTCCCCAACCCCCCCACCGCCACGGCTAACAAGCTCCTGGCACAGATACGAAAATGAAGCGCAGAGAGATTAAGTGAATTGACCAAGATCAAATGGTTCTTCAGCGGGTAGAGGGAGAGGTGAGATTTCAACCACAAGCAATCTGAGTCCAGAGTCCTTGCACCATACCTCTTTACTATATCAACAATTCATCACCAAAACTAAGAATTTGCTAGAAAACAAAATTAAAACATAGTTTAGAGGCACTGAGTGCCTCTTTCTCTAGCAACACCTACAAACTGATATGCAGGAGTCCTTCCTACCCAACTGCCCTCTCAAGTGTATTCCTTCTCCCTCCAAATACAATTCCTCTTGATGCTGCTTCTCTCTCCTTCCCCCAACAACTTCAGTGAGAATGTTCATCCATTTCTATTTCATCAGCCTCCTTCTGTCCTCTTGCTCTCGCATAGAAACACTCTCCAGTCTGGTCTCAGAAATCTTTTTTTTTTTTTTTAAGGTTTTATTTATTTATTTGACAGAGAGATCACAAGTAGTCAGAGAGGCAGGCAGAGAGAGGGGGAAGCAGGCTCCCTGCTGAGAGAGAGCCTGATGGAGCTGGATCCCAGGGCTCTGAGATCATGACCTGAGCCAAAGGCAGAGGCTTAACCCACCGAGCCACGCAGGTGCCCCAGAAGTCATTCTTTCATCCTCATTTCCCCACCACGCTGTGGCTTCCTCTCCTCCTCCCTTTAGTCAAGTTTCTTGCAAAGATCCTCTAGCATTTGCTGCCTCCACTTTCTCTCCTATTTATTCCTCAAACCACTACTTACCTGAGGTAGATTTTCCTGAGGTCTTTAAGTATATTTTTATTTCCTTTTCTCTTTGAGAAGTTTGACGACCTCCTTTTTGAAAGTCCCTCCTGTGATTTCCATGGTATCTTTCTCCTGTTGTTTTCCTCTTTTTTTAGATAGCATTTGGTTCATCAATAAATGTTGGTATTTAAATTCTATCATGGGTCCTTTCCATTTTCTTTCTTTCTTTTTTAAAAAGGGTTTATTTATTTATTTTAGAGATAGAGAGAGCATGAGGGAGGGGCAGAGAGAGAGGGAGAGAGATTCTCAAACCTACTCCACACTGAGTGAGGAGCCCAACGTGGGACTTGATCTCATGGCCCTGAGATAATGACTTGAGCTGAAACCAAGAGTCAGGGACTTAACTGACTGAGCCACCCAGGCACCCCTATTTATTTCTTTCCTTCCTTCCTTCCTTCCCTCTTTCTTTCCTTCCTTCCTTCCTCTCTTTCTTTCGCCCTCTTCATTTGAACAATTAATTACCCCTAAGCCAATGGCTCAAAAATATTTATCTACAACCTAGGTATCTCTGCTGAGCTCCAGAAAAGGGCACCTACATGTCTACTAAATATTTCTGGCTGAATGTCTCACAGACATTTCAATCTCAACATGCCCTAAACATCACCTTCCTGCCCAAATTTGCTCCTCCTCCAGCTGTTCCTAGTTGTCACAGGATTTCTTTCATCTTTGTATCCTCACTTTTAGATTAGAGCCTGGCACAAAGAAAGACTTTAATAGATGTTTGGTGAAGGAATGAGTAAGCCTGAGTGAGCACATGTCTATGTGTGTGATAACCCTTAGGAACCTTTTAGCTAAGAGTTACAGAATAGTTACAGAAATAGGCTATCTTGGGGCGCCTGGCTCAGTGGGTTGAAGCCTCTGCCTTCAGCTCAGGTCATGATCCCAGGGTCCTGGGATCGAGCCCCACATCGGGCTCTTTGCTCAGCGGGGAGCCTGCTCTCCTCTCCCTCTCTGCCTGCCTCTCTGCCTACTTGTGATCTCTGTCTGTGAAATAAATAAATAAAATATTAAAAAAAAAAGGAATAGTCATACAGCAAGTAGTATCTTAAGGAAAAGTGAAATTTATTAGAACATAAGGGGCTCGCAGAACCTGTAGGAGACAGAAGGGGCAGCTTTGGAAAATGAGCAGGAAGCAAGACACTCTTTGATGACAGGAAATAATAGGAAGTACAACTGTTTTTCAGCAGGAATCATAAAGCCAGGATATATGTGTTATCAATGAATTCTGACCATCTTTTCATCTTTGCATTTTTTTTTTTTTAGGATTTATTTATCCATTTCATAGAGAGAGGCGGAGAGAGAGAGAGAATGAATGAGCAGGAGGAGCAGAGGGAGAGGGAAAGAGAATCCCAAGCACATTCCATGATGATCTCGGAGGTTGATGTGGGGCTCGACTCTGGGCTCAATCCCGTGACCATGCAATCATGACCATGAGATCATGACCTGTGCCAAAACCAAGAGTTGGATGCTCAACTGATCATGCCACCTGGGCACCCTGACCTTTGCGTCTTTTGACCAATAGTCAAAGCCCTTGGAGGCTGCACCTAGTGGCCAAGCCCAGGTCACATGAACTCATTTACCTTGGTTTCTCAGGGCCTAGTTTTCCACCAAGACTACCCAAAGGAAGAGTTCACCAGAATAGGAGAGGAAGGGCTAAAGGCTGGATAACCAAACCAATATGCCATAGGCCTTTTATTATCCCCATTTTTCAGGTAGGAAACGAAGGCTTATTTATTTATTTAAGTTTATTTATTTTTAGTACTCTCTACACCCAATGTGGGGCTTGAACTCATGACCCAAGATCCAGAGTGACATGCTCTTCCAGCTGAGCCAGACAGGCACCCTGAAATTAAGGTTTAAGAGCTCAGGTAATTGTCCAAAGTCATACAGCAAGTAGGTGGCAGTCAGGATTTATTCCCACAGTGTTCCAGATGTCGTGCTCTTACCTATTCAGTGTATGGCCTTCTAAACTTAACTCTTGTCTGAATTTGTATTTAATTAACTTCCTGGACCTAGGCATGGACAGTGTATTATGTTGCTTCACCCTTACACCTCTCCTCTAAGACTTGACTCCAACTTCACCTTCCCCCAGGAAGCCTCTTGAGACTGACATGGAATTTTCCTTTCTCTGAACTTCCAGGGCATTTACAACTTGAGCCTTCCCAAGCCTGACCTTGATAACTCACTGTCTGATATTTAAAACAGTTAATTGTATACCTATCTATGTGTCTATCTATCACTTTGTTATAACATAATCTCAGCATTGTATTATTGTTTTTACTACTCCCAGAATTGGGTATTCAGTAGGTGCTCAACAAACATTTGTTAAAAGGAAATCAGAAAAAAAAAAAAAAAAAAAGGAAATAATGTATGGGAGTGCCTGGGTGGCCTGGCCCGTTAAACATCTGCCTTTCGCTTAGGTCAGGATCTCAGGGTCTTGGGATGGAGTCCCATGTCAGGCTCCCTGTTCAGCAGGGAGTTTGCTTCTCTCTCCCTCTGCCCCTCCTCCCCACTTGTTCTCTCACTCTCTCAAATAAACAAATAAGCAAATAAATAAAAGAATTTGGGGAAAAAAAAGGAAATCAGGTATGAAAAGGGGTTTGTTCAGCTGGATAGATTTCTAACTGGTGTTCAGGAACTATTGGGGTTTAGTTTAAGATACTTTCCTTTTGCCCCTTCTCACCCTAATATTCTATTAAGGTATACCTTTTTATCACTAATCTCATCTTACATTACTGTGTAAATAGACAAGAAAAAAAATGTTTCCTCCCAAATAGAACCTGAGCTTCTAGGTCTTTAAGATCACTTTCCTGGTAGATTTGTCTTCAAATTCTCCTTCACCTCTTACTAACTCTGGAGCACTAGGCAAGCTATGTAATCACACCTTCTTCTCATCTGTGAAATATTTACTTCATAAAGTCATAAGGATTGAATGACTTGGTGTGCTTGGCTGGCACATGTTGGTGGAACATGTGACTCTTGATCTCTTGGTTGTAGGTTCAAGACCCACATTTGGTGTAGAGATTACTTTTTATTTATTTATTTATTTTTTTAGAGATTACTTTTTTTTTTTTTTAAAGATTTTATTTATTTTTTTGACAGACAGAGATCACACAAGTAGGCAGAGAGGCAGACAGAGAGGGGAGGGGAGAAGCAGGCTCCCTGCCGAGCGGAGAGCCCGATATGGGACTCGATCCCAGGACACCGGAATCATGACCCGAGCCGAAGGCAGCGGCTTAACCCACTGAGCCACCCAGGCGTCCCTAGAGATTACTTTTAAAAAAAAATATTTTATTTATTTATTTGTCAGAGAAAGAGAGAGAATGCGAGGGAACAAGCAGGGGGAGCGACAAGCAGAGGTAATAGCAGGCTCCCTCCTGAGCAAGGAGCCAGATGCAGGACTCCATCCCAAGACCCTGGGATCCTGATCTAAGGCAAAAGGCAGACACTTATGCGACTGAACCACCCAGGCGTCTCTGGTGTAGAGATTACTTAAAAATAAAATCTTGGGGGAAAAAAAAAGGGATTGAATGACTTTACTCATTCATATACACATGCAGGTGTGCGGACCTTGCGCCCGCTCACACAAACACGCGCGCACACACACACTGCCCAGCGCCCCCCTTTTTAAAAAAAATTTTAAAAAGATTTTATTTACTTATTTGACAGAGAGTGAGATCACAAGTAGGCAGAGAGAGAGGAGGAAGCAGACTCCCCACTGAGCAGAGAGCCCGATGTGGGACTTGATCCTAGGACCCTGAGATCATGACCTGAGCTGAAGGCAGTGGCTCAACCCACTGAGCCACCCAGGCGCCCCTGCCCAGCCCTTTTTTAATCTTCCATTTTGCATAGAGAAAACTAAGACTCAGGGAAGTTACCTGCCCAGTTAACACATGGTACTTTACACATAGTAGGCACACAGTAGGTATTTCTTGAATGGATCTGTTTCCTAGAACATACACTTTTTTTTTTTTTTTTTTGAAGTGGGCTCACCACCCAGCGTGGAGCCCAATGCGGGGCCTGAACTCAGGACACAGAGATCAAGACCTGAGGTGAGACCAACCGTCAAGGTTAACTCTCGGAGCCACCCAGGTGCCCCATGGAACATATACATTTTTATTCCTAGACGTGGAATTGCCCAGTTCAGAGCCCGCTGTATTTAAAAGGTGTATATGTATAATTTTCCTATATTTAAAAAAACTGCTATTGCGACTTGCAATCCAGGAGACCCTCAATAGATATTTCTTTTGCTAATGTCTTTTTCGCGGTGCGTTTCGGGAGTTGTAGTCCTTGTGATGCTTGCTGGGAACCGTGTTCTGAGCCAGTTGGCGCGGACGTACCTATCACCCAGCGGGCTTTAGGACCCGGCGGGGCACCGTGGGACCGGGGAAGGGTCGGCGGAGGTAGGGAGCGCGTCCGTGAGCCCTGAGGAGCGGCGGCGTCGGTGGCGTCGGGAGCGAGCGGCCCGGGAGCGGCGCGGGTGGTGGAGGAGGAGCCCAGGACTCGGTAAGCGGCGCCGGTCCGGGCAGGTCCCGGAACCTGGCTAACCCCTGCTTCTCCTGCGAGTTAGGCCTTGGCTCCGAGGCGGCTCTAGGGGCGGGGCCTACGATCGCCTAGGGGACGATGGTGGTGACGGGGAGGGGGGTAGTGAGGAGGGGGGAGAGGGAGGGAGGACAGCTGCTGAGGCGGGCTGAGGCTGCG
>ML099568.1:12690-23774 GCA_003697995.1 Taxidea taxus jeffersonii
TGCTCTAAGCTGGGGTGGAAGTGAGTGGTTGCTATGGGGAAGTAGAAAGACCAGTCTGGAGTTCCTTGTAATGGTCCAGAGAATGGATGATAAAGGCAGTCATAGATTTCTATCTTCTTGTGAATGGATACATTGAAAAAAATCTTTATTTGTGACATAGTGATTTGTGATATAGTGACTAAGGAATCAGAGTTAATAAAAATCAGTAGACCCTTTGGTTTCATTTTAAGTGATGACATACCTCTTGCTAAACTTATTTCCAGGGCTACTCAAAGAATAAAATGAGATAATCTGAATTAAAATCTTTTTCCAGCCTGGAATGAATGTGGGACTTAACAGTGACATATATTAATCTTTATTATATTTATAGATTATCCAGTTTGTGGATAAAATATGTTCAGCTCTAGGTCGGTTTGCCTGAAACCAACTCACTTAAATTCAGTTGCGTAAAACCAATTTACCTAAATTAATATTCTCAACAATCTATTTCTATTTTAAACTAAGCAGTTGTCATGATTGTAACACTCAGACAAAATAACCCACTGCCATACCACTAGGGTCTCTATAATTAGCCACTTACCTTCTGAGAACATCAACTGTTCCTTCCTTGCCAACAAAATCCATATCATAGCTATCATAGCTTTCAAACTTGGTAAACTGTTTTAACTCCACCTTTTTGTCTTTCAAATTCTACCTGTGTTGTGCCCCCCCCCCCCCCCCCCCCAGTGAGTGTTGTGCTTCCTTCAGAAAGCCTTTGACTCCCACTCTCCGGAGCCTGTCTGAATTCCTTGGCCGCCAGGTACTGCTTATGATAGGTCTTTTATTGTTGAGTCTTCAAATATTAATATTGTTTAACATTTTATGTGTTTGCTTTGTCCCCCAATTAACTCTTTCTCAATCTTGAGTGTGTTTGGGGGTGAGGTGGGGAGGACGGTCTGGGGACCCTACTAATTCAGATATCTGGTGCCGCATGAATCTGCCTTTTCACAAGATACCCAGTCAGTTTGGATCAGCAGTCTTCAAACTGGGGGTTATAGAAGGACTTTCTAAGGAGTATAGTGGGGGGATAGATAATTTTGAGCAAATTGCTTTCAGATTCTCAGCTTTCATGAGTACTCTTAAATGATTCTTTCACCCAAGTTTTAAAGGAAATGCTTTAAGTCTTACCTATTCTAAATCTCGCTGTACCTTCCTCAAGTGTAAAAACCTACAGGGTATCAAAGGTAATTCCAAGAAATGGTATCTGGGAAGCCTTAGAACATAAATAAAACCCATTCTATTCATTTTATCAAGGGATACATTTCCAGATAAATTTTAATGTTTAATAATCACATGAATCAGTTTTCATGTACTGTGAATTAAAAAAAATTTTGATAACTCAGCCGAGTAGTAAACCTGGAATTAAAATTCTTGTGATCCCAGAAAACTTTTAAAAATCAAATTATTGGGGCGCCTGGGTGGCTCAGTGGGTTAAAGCCTCTGCCTTCAGCTCAGGTCATGGTCCCAGGGTCCTGGGATCAAGCCTAGTGTCTGGCTCTCTGCTCAGCAGGGAGCCTGCTTCCCTTCCTTTCTCTCTGCCTGCCTCTCTGCCTGCTTGTGATCTCTGTCTGTCAAATGAATAAATAAAAAATCTTTAAAAAAAAAAATAAATTTTGTTTGTATTCCATGGAAATTATGAGGGTAAAAAATGATAGGCATTTAAACATAAAACTATATAATTTGGGGATAAATTCTTGGAAAAAAATTGAAATATTTGAAAGGGTGAAAAGGAACTATGTAAAATTTCTGAATTTTAAAAGCAGTTTGTTTACGGCCTTTTTAAATAGATAATGCTGAGTGGCAAATCATGGTGTTATTACATTCCATTAGCTACATTAAAGTGTAATGACTTTATTTTTAAGGTATCAATAGTGACAAACTCCCCATAATCTGTCCTATGTAACTGTTTAAACTTAAAACAAAAACTTTTAGATTTCAGTTGCAAAATATATGGATATGTTATTATTTTGGAAAAATTGTAGTGGGTGTGATGTAGTTTTGGAATATAGGTGAGGTTTGGTGGGGTGAGTCCGGAGCTGATGACCAGGAAAGAATTCTTGAGATGTCTTTGGTGCAAATTGGTGGTTTTATTAAAGCAGGGGAATGGGACCTGCAGGAAGAAAGACCTGCTGTCCCAGGGTTGTGAGGGGCTGCTGTTGATGTATTTGGGAGTTGGAGGCAGGAGAAAAGGGATGTTTTCAAAAGAACATTCAGATGTTAGAGAGGACCTACAGGTTACTGGAGGCCTTTACCATTGTCAAGTTAATGTTGTTTTCCCCTCTTGCAAGGGATTAACTTTAAGACAGTTGGGGGCTTCCTGGAGAAGTTTGCACAGGTCCCACCTGGGAAATGAGGTGATGGGGAGGTGGGGGGTGAGTGCCTGGAGGGAGTGAGTGGAGGGGGTTGGGAGGGTGTAGATTGCTGGGTGTTGCTGGGTGTTGGCTTGTGCAAAAGAGTTTGAAGAGCATTCTCATTTACACTTTGAAAAATACGGCATCAGAAATCACCTGTGAGCCAGTTAAAACTGTAGAATATGGGACCTGATCCAGGAATGATAATATACATGATAATAGCTGACATTTATTTAGTTCTGAATGCCAAGTGAAAGTGGCAGTTTCATTTCTACAAAACGTGTCAGCAGTGTTTGTCTTTCCCGAGGGCATGGCAGAGATCCTTTCCCTGTAGCTTACTGCCTGGCTTTAGTGGCCATAACTGGAGACTAAGGTTACAGAGGACACTTCCCTCACGTCTGAGCCTGCTCAGAGAGCTTGCTCCCCTTCCCAGCTACCCTGCACCTGTGGAGTCAGCTGGTCTTTATAGACGCTGAGAGGAAGCTCACTCACACTCAGATCAGCTGTGGGGTGTCTAAAGGAGAGCGGGAAGGTGACTGTCTCTACCCGGAAAAGAGATTCTGCCCTGTTGTGCTGTCCCTGGAGAACGGTCCACAGCTTCTGTGTCTAGGGTATGAGACAATCTTCCAGAATTTTAAGACTGGTCTCTGGGAGGTCAGCAAGAAAGGAGTGTAGTTTCTGTCTTACTTTATTTCTTAATTTTACTATGGATCAGAAATTAAATAAGTCAGTTACTGCAAAGGTCAAAGTCATTTAAAAAAAATAGATGTGAATGGCTACAACTCTGATAAGATATATAGGACAAAGAACAGAAGGAAATAGAGCAAAATGCTTTGGTTGTCTTAAAGGGGTGGATTTTCCTTTGTTTCCTAAATTCTAAATCCTAAATATAAGCATGCTTCTATTGCCTTGACAATGTAGAAGTCTTTTCTAAATTATCCTCTCTGTGGGTGCCTGGGTGGCTTAGTGGGTTAAGCCTTTGCCTTCCTCTCAGGTCATGATCTCAGAGTCCTGGGATCGAGGCCCACAGGCCCACATCCTGCTCTCTGCTCAGTGGGGAGCCTGGTTCCGCCTCTCTGCCTACTTGTGACCTCTCTCTCTCTCTCAAATAAATAAAATAAAATCTTTAAAATAAGTAAATAAATAAATTATCCTCTCTGAGAGAGGGGATATTAAGCACTCATGAATGGTACAAATGGAAGAGGGAATTTCTGTATCTTACTGATAATAACAATAATGAATTTTTTACATTGGCCAAGCCATATAGAAATGAACTAAATGCTATACATGGATTAAATAATTAAATTTTAATGCTTACTATAGAACTGTGAAGTAGATAATTCTTACTTTACTGAGGAGACTATCATGGCTTATAAAAGTTATATAATTTTCTCAGGCTTTACGAAACTAGTGAAGAGAGGAGCTGGTACTTGAACCCTGGCAGTAGGCTCCAGAACCAATATTTTGTGCTATTAAATAGACCTGTCAGCTCACAGGATCCTGTCTCTTTTAAAGATAAATAAAGGAATATTTCTAAGAAATGGAGATTCACTTTGGAATGAATGGAAAGAAATTAAAAGGGGATCTACAGCGATAATGAATGGATAAAATCTCTTAACATTGTGTTTTTAAGTTGTGAAGTATTTAACATGGTAGACACTCAAAGAAGTGTACGCATTTCAGATAAAATTGTTCCGTGGTATTACTTGAACTTCCTACACACCTGTCATGTTTTAGGCATCTGAAGTATATCACTTGAGTCGAAACAGAAAAGTTCCTGCCTTCAAAGAGCTTGCATGGGGGTTGGGGGGGTGGGAATAGTAGTGAATACAGATAATAAAGAACTATGGTGGATACATTATATAGTATATTAGATGGTGATAAATGCTATGGGAAAGAAAAGCCAGATAGGAAGCACCGGGACTATGGTGGAGGGTTGGTTACAATTTTGGATAGAACGGTTAGGGCGGGACTCATTGGGAAGACACTGTTTGAGCAAAGATACAAGACAAGGGAAAGAGATAAGGGAATGCTGGAGAAGGAAGGGCCAGTGTGAGGACTCTAAGTACAGGATGGGTATGATGTGGTCTGTGTAACTAGAGAGGTTAAGCCATCAGCCAGAAGAAAAGCTTTCTAGCCTGGGGTATAAGGACCTCTAAGGGATCTGGGATAGAATTCAGGGGTTTATGAACTTGGATGAGAAAAGCATTTCATTTTTATCTTTAATTATAACATCTAAATGAAATTGAACATTCATTGTCAAGGTGAGCATAGATGAAAAACCTCTGTAACTCAGTAGAACCTATGACCTTGTCAGCAGTAGAAATCACAGGTAGTATCACATTACATTATAGCTGTCGGGGATGTCTTAAAATATGGTTTTGTTCATCACTACATCACATCTTAATTATGTTGGTAATTAGACCTACCGCTCGATCTTATTATTTGATGTACTAATAAAGGAGTACATTTGTTATTGTGTTACACTTAAAAATATATTGACAATGGAGTTGGTTTCCTTTGTAATCGATTGTATTTTACTTTACACATTAAAAAGTATTGTTCTGAGAAAGGGCCCATAGATTTTGCCAACTGCCAAAGGGGTCCATGGCACACACACAAAAAGATTAAGGAACCCCTTATGTGCAATTCCGTTGGCCAGAGCAGGACGTTGATTGATGCTGGCCTCTGTGCTGAGAATGGAATGGGGAGCTGGTAGAGAATTTTGAGCAGAGCACGACATGATTAACCTTGTGGTTTGCAAAAGCTCACTCTGGCTGCTATGTTCAACTCCAGACTAAGGGAGGAGTGAATTCCAGACTAAGGCAGGAGTGAGGTGGCAGGTAGACCCAGGGGACCAGTTACTGAGTTATCATGGTGATTCAGACAAGAGATTAGACTTGCTCAGGAGATAGTAGCTTGGACTATGGTGGTTAGCAGTGGAGGCAATAAAAAGTAATGGAATTCTGGCTTTATTTTGGGATAGAACCATCAGGATTTACCAATAAGTTGGATGTGAGGAAGAACAGTCAGGGATGATATCAGGGTTTTTGACTTGAGTAATGGAAGGATCCAGTTGTCATGCTTGGGGAGAAGACTGGGTAGTAGAGGGAAGGTCAAGTGTTAGAGGTTTTAAATTTATTTTATTTTATTTTTTTTTAGCATTGTTTCTGATGTTAACCTTGAGATGTTGACAGGCATGCACAAGGAAGTGTTAGCAGGCATTTTGACAGGAGTGTGGAATTGGGGAGTAGCTCTAGATATATATTGGGAGTCATTTGCATGTGTAAAAGTTGGTATTTAAAACTCAGGCTGAATGAGATGCTGAGTGTAGATGGAAAAGGGGAACTAGGAGTGACCCTGGGGAACTCCCAACAAGAAGAGATTGAAACCAAGAGGAAGAATCAGCAAAGTAAACCGAGAGGGGCTGTCTAGTGAGGTAGCAGGAAAAACCAGAAGATCCTGGAATCTTACATGCTAAGTGGGAAAAAAATATATATCAAGGAGAGAAGGAATGTGCCAAATGGTAGAGCAAGTAAAGAAATGACTGAGAATTGGCCACTGAATTTAGAAACAGAGGATATTGGAGGTTATTGGCAGGGGAGGGAACAAAAGTCCAAATTGAAGTGGCTTGAAGAGAAAATGACAATTGGAGACAGTGTATAGGCAATTTTTTGAGAAGTTTTGTTGCAAAAGAAACAGAATTGGGGCAGTAGCTGATAGGGCACATGGGATTACAAGAAAGATTTCATTTTTTCTTGATTAGGATGGGAAAAATTATAGCATTTTTGCATGCCAAAGAGTTCCAGTGGAAAAGGGAACTTTGATGTAGAATGAGGAAAAAGTTGCTGGAGCGATCTCTAAGCATGTTAGTAGGGTAGAGGTCTTGTGTACTAGCAGAGAGCTTGGCTTTGATAGGAGTGTGGAAACTTCTCTTTAGTAATAGATACAAGGGCAGAGAATGTGGGTATCCATGCTGCTAGGTGGGAGGATGTGGAAATTCTTGTAGTGGCTTCAGTTTTGCCAGTGAAACAGGAAGGAAAGTTAACAGTTAAGAGTAAAGATGAAATAATATAATAACAGCTAAAAATACATTCCTATGTGCCAGGCACTGTGCTAAGCACTGTGCAAACATTAACTGTCATCTTCGCGAAAATCTTGTCAAAGAGGAATCTTTTACAGATGAGGAAATAAAGACACAAAGGTGAAATAATTTGACCCAGGTCCCACTACTTCTGAGTGGCAGAGCTGGAATTCAACCTAGGCCTTCTGGATCTACAGTGTGTTCTCTCAGTCACAGTGATGCCTATTGCTAGGTTGACCTCCCCAAAAGTAGTACCCATTTCTCTTTCTTAACCAGTAACCTTCCTTGTCCTACAAAATGGAATATTGTATTATCTACCTCTAAGGATTGGAAAAAGATAAAATGCTTAGCACGCCGCCTGGTTCATAGAAGATCGTCAGTAAATGTTGACGCAATAGTTCTAGCAGCAGTGATTTTTTTGTTGATAATGGAGAGGTCAGTACTTCATGATTCTATTTCTTGCTTTTCAGACATTAGGTTTAATGATTTAAAAGTGTTTTTCAAGTGAGAGACAAAAATGGTATCTTGAGCTTTGTTAATATTTCTTTGATTACCAGCAAGGTTGAACACTTGTTAGGATGTTTATAAGACCTGGAAACAGCAACTCTGACTTTGCATTTCTATGGCATCTGTTCCCACAGCAACTGGGGCAGTGAGCTATAAAGGGAATGCATGGATTCACAAGCCTGGCCTCCAGCTTAATGCTTGTGAGAGCCAAAGGGGATGGAGCAGGCAGAGGCTGGATGGCTGGGTGCATATGGCTGCTTGTTCTGCTGTGGCTTCTCTAATAAGAACAGCCATGAATGTGGCTCTAGGAGTCACCTTCATGAAATGAAACACATGATGACAATTGGAAGAGGGTAAGAATCAATGTTGCTGGAGAGGAGTGGATACAGTCATGGCCCCGGGGAGAAAACCTGTGGATGTATGAGAATGTGTTGGTGCTGTTTAGTTGGTGCCATGAGCAATGGATTTCAGAAAACCACTAATTAGGGTAGGTCTCCTGGAGAAGACCAGGTCTGAGTCAGATCTGCTCTGTGCAATGTGACTCCTCTCTGAGGAAGTCCATGTCCTCAGGCTGTACCAGCAACAGATACTGCATAATGCTAGCTCCTTCTGGTAATGATGGCAGAAAGCTTAGGTTGGTGTATCATGATATTTTTCTCCTCTTCAGTGAATATCTCTTGAGCTGGGCTAGGGTTAAGAGTGGATTCTATCACCAGGCTTTCTGGGTTCAAATCCTAGCTGTATTCCTATGAACACAGGCAAGTAACTTAATCTGTGTCTTGGTTTCTTTATCTCTAATATGGGGGTAATAATAACAGAATCTCCCACATAAAACTTTTATGAAAATTAAGTGAGTTAAAAATGAATTTCACCTGGGGCGCCTGGGTGGCTCAGTGGGTTAAAGCTTCTGCCTTCGGCTCAGGTCATGATCCCAGGGGCCTGGAATTGAGCCTCACATTGGGCTCTCTGCTCAGCAGGGAGCCTGCTTCCCCCCCACCCCCACGCCTGCCTCTCTGCCTACTTGAGATCTCTGTCAAATAAATAAAATCCTTAAAAATATGTATTTCACCTAATGTATGATATGCATTTTCCAGTTCTGAAATTATGATGTATTTTACAGTTGATGACATTTTACAATTATTATTGGTAGCATTTTCTTCTTTCTTAGTGGTATGTAAATACTGATGAATCTTAGAATTGATAGTAGTCTTGTATTTGAGGAAATACATGTATTAGTAAATAATTAAATATGGCTTGATAATGGAAAATGCTATATAAGTCATTTATTTGGTTTTATAATCACAACCAGATCCTAATGATTCCACTAAACCCATAAGGATATCACAAAGTCCTTATCCTTGTACTCTGAGAGCTCTTAAAAGCAAAACAAAAATTCAATTAACTCTATCAACCCATAAAGAGTTACGTGGTCTTTTAGTCCTTTGGGGCTCCAGGGATATTATCACATGACTTTTAAGGCTGCTTTTCTTGTAATGCTCATCCCTCGACCTCCCAGGTCATACCCTCTCCTTTCATGACCATGTGGACAACCCATTTCAAATCCTGGCCTCCCTCCCTTCCATTGGGATTCGTTGCCACTGTAGTCAGCTCTGCTCTATATCCTAGACCTTATTTTTCCTCAAGAGAGATTTAATTTTGAAACTGAATTATAACATCTCCAATTTTGTCTACCACCTTCTGTCATTCCAGCTTTCCCCTCAGATCTCCAAAAATACAGATCCCTTCTCTTGTTCATGGGCTTGACTCCAAACATCTTTCTTCATGTATGTCAACCTCTCCTGCCTTCCCTTCCTTCTTAGGGCATTGAAATTCTCTCCCTTCTATCACATTCTTGGTGATGTCCTTGATTCCTTTACCTATCACCTTTAATAGCACCCATCTGACTAAACCCCAGCCCTGGAGAGATTCACATATTTGTTTCTTTCTACCTCTACTTGGACTGCAGAAACTGTTGGAGGAAAGGATACAACTGACTGACTGTCCAGGCTCTGCCACTATGACTGTGGTCTCTGATGACAAGCAGGACCTCCATGATATCCAGTAGCTCTGATACATGTTCCTGGTCTGTGCTCTTCTGTTCACAGTAGCTGCTGCTGCTGCAAATATTTTCCACTTCCTTCATAACCTCTGGTTCTTTTCCTCTCCCTTTATTCTGAATGTTTGACCTCATTTCAAGGTCATAATTAGGCTTCAATGTCTGGTAGAAAAGATATTAGAAGTAGTCAGGAAAAGGGCGCCTGGGTGGCTCAGGCGGTAATTAGATTAAAGTCATGATCTTTGATTAGAGTCATGACCTTGTGGTCCTGGGATTGAACCCCACCTCAGGTTTCTTGCTTGGTGGGGAGCTGGCTTCTCCCTCTACCTGCTGTCTCTCCTGCCTATGAGCTTTTGTTCCCTCTCTCAAAGAAAGAAAGAAAGAAAAATCTTTAAAAAAGTCAGGAAACCTGTGTTCTCCTGAATAGCCATGTGGCATTTTTTGTTCCTCCCTCAGTCATAAAATGTGTTTTTGCCTGCTGATTGAGATTCTCTATGCTATATAGTAAGTGAGTCATTTTATTTGGGTATTAGTTTCTTCCTATGTACTTTGAGGGAGGGGGACTAGCCTAAGTGACTTCTAAGAGTCTATCTTTAAGATTCTGTGATTTTAATGATTAAAATTTTATGTCTTTTAAAATTAGCTTTAATTTGTAAAACAGATGACTTCTGATGATGTCATTTCATTAGGTAAATCATGAAAATTCTCGCTTGTCATAGAAACTAGGAAGTTGTGTTACCTTTTGTGATGGTAAATTTATCCTTTTTCTATATTATTATTTTTGAATTTGTGAAAATTACTTCTTATGGTTTGACATATTCTAGTGAGAGGAAGGAGGAGAAACTCAAGGAGTGTCTTATTTCTGTAAAAGTTATTCAGGACTTGGCCTTGGGATGCCTGGGTGGTTCAGTTGGCTCAGCCTCTGACTCCTGGTTTTGGCTGGGTTCATGGTCTCAGAGTCATGAGATGAGCCCTGTGTAGGGCTCCATGTTCAGCATGAGTCTGCTTGAGAGTCTTTCCCCCTCCCTCTCCCTTCCCCTCTGCTCCTCCCCCAGCTGGAAGGCCTGTGCATGCACGCATGTTAGTGCTCTCTCGAAAAAAAATAAAATAAAAAAACAAAAATCTTTAAAAAAAAAAAAAAAAAAAGACTTGTCCTTCAATCTCAGAGTGGGGCTTTGGGGAAGAAAGATATGTTTCCTGACCAAGCCCTACTTTAAAGGTATGTAAAGGTGTGTTGGCATTGCAACCCAGGGAGCTTTGCTGCCAGACTGAGCTAAGCATTGCTATGAAATGAGCTGATACCTTCTCATGCTGCCCTGCTGGCACATTTCTAAATGATAATCTGGCAGGTTACATTGGAATTTACCAGTTAAATGGGATTGCCTAAAAGATCTTGCCTTTTTTATGCTTATTTTTTCCCCATCTGCCATTCCATCCGTGTATTCCCAACATTTGAGCCTTGTTTCTGGATGCTAGAATTTCAGGGGAACTACAGCGCAGCAAAGAGGAAACCAGTGTAATAGCTTGTGGCTCAAAGCAAAGTTAGCTTTCATGGCCTCATTAGCTTGGATAGAGGAGAGCTTGGAGGTAGCAGCCAATGGAAGAGCATACTTTTTACTGTCTAGAAATATGTGTCACTTTCTAGCCTTGCCAGACATCATTGTTTGGGTATAAACTCACAAATGCCATGGTTCGTGAGCTTGGCTGTATATTAGAATCACTTGGAGTGCTGTTAATCCTAGTGCCCAACATGCATCTCATACCAATTAAATCTGTCTCTGGGCAGGGATCCATACATAAGTAAGTAGTCTTTAAGCCACCTACATACTAGGTGATTCTATTATGTAGCCCTAGCGGAGAAGCACTCAGTAAGGGGATTAAATTGGTTGGCCAATGAGGAATTTTGGCATTCCCAAGTGAGCCAGTTGTATCTCCTGTTTATCTTTGTTGATTTTTTTTTGTTTTTTTGTTTTTTTTTTAATATTTTATTTATTTGAGAGAGAATGACTGAGGAGAGAGTCAGAGGGAGAAGTAGACTCCCCATGAA
>ML099569.1:0-11676 GCA_003697995.1 Taxidea taxus jeffersonii
GTGGGGGTGAGCGAGCGGGTGGGTGTTCGCGGGGAGCGCGCAGCCGTGGCCCCCGCGGAATGAAGGTCCCACGCCGGTGGCCACTCGCAGCCCTCCACGCTACCCCCGGCACAGGGCGAACAAAGTGCGAGCGCAAAGACGTCCGGGGTTCCTCAGGACGCGGAGCCCCGAGCCCCAGCCCCGGAGGAGGGTCTGGGGAGGAGGGGCCGGGGACGCGCAGGAAACTTACCTCACCCGGGCAGCATTCGGGCGCCTCTGCTGTCGAGACCAGTTGCGCCACAGTCGGCAAGTTATCTGGATGGAGTTGCTTCCCCCCGGCGCCGGGAGATCTGTGCGGGCGGGAGGGGCCGGAGGGTCGGCGGGGCGGGGGCGGGGCGCGGCGCGCGGAGCCGGCAGGTGCCGGGCGGGAGCCGCGGGGCCAAACTCGCCCGGGACGCGCCTCGGCGGGGGCGCGCGGCTGCGAGTGTGCAATGCGCGCGCGCCGCGGCGAGTGTGTGTGTGTGTGCGCGCGTGTGTCCCCGCTTTCCCCTTCCTTCCCCGCCAGTCCTCCGGCCAGACGGAGAGGCGAGCGTCAGCCGGAAAGCCCCAGCCGCCGGAGCGCTCGGGGCGGCGGGGACCGGGGGCCGAGGAGCAGCGGCGCCCCCGGGCTCGGGCGCGGATCCCGGCGCTGTGCGCGCCTGAGTCGGAGCGAGGCGCTGGGAGAGCAGTCTGCGCGGCGGCTGCCGAGGCTCGGGGAGGCTGCAGGCCCCGCCCGCCGGCCGCCCAGGCTCTTCCCCTTTTCTCTCCACCCCCTTGCTCCAGCCCCGCACGCCCTGCAGAGAAGCCAGGCCGGTTTGCAGCAGCGGCGACGGGAGCCTCCGCCGCAGTCGGACTGGGCGCCCGTGTCGGTGCCCCGGGATGCGGGGCTCCGTCCCGCCGCCGCCTGCCTAGCACGGGGAGCCGGGCTGGGCCGGGTCCCGGGGTCTGGCCGGTTTCTCCTAGGCTCCAGGGTTAGCCGAGGGCTTCCCTGTGGTTCTGAAGTCTTGCAGCCCGGCTAAAGAGAGCCGCGTTCGGGATAGGGCATCCTCCCTTCCTCAGGCCACCGAACTCTGCAGTGCCTGGTCGCCTGCCCACTGGACTCTGCTTGCCGCGAAGCTCGCATTTAAGCACAGGTGCCCCCTCCACTAGGAAGGGACAGCTAGGATTCCGAGGCGACGGCGTGCCCCCTTCTAATGACAGCAGGAGTTCCCAGGAAATAGGACCTCCCCAACAGGCAGGGTAGGTTGGCGGAGGAGGGGAGGCCGGAGGGACATCGAGAGGTCCAGAGCGAATGGGCTGTGATGGGAGAGGGGACTAAATCTTCTCCAGGGCGATGAATGGGCGCGGGGACCCTTGCAATCTCATCTGAGGGCGAGGGAGAGGGGAGGGTGGGGAGTAGATCTGAGGACTCTTCTTGGAAAAATGCTGTTTTGCAAGCTATCGTCAAATTTACTTAATAGGAACTGAAAAGGTGGCTGCCGGATCTCTCCCGGATGAATGGAAGCAAGTGGTATCTCTCACCCTCGCCATTTCCTTCCTTACCTAACCATGTTTTAAAAAACTGCTGGAGGAAGAGAGTAGCACTTCATGATCCTAATCCTCAGATGTCCCTGGCCTGGCGAGTCGGAATGAGTTCCTGATTGAAAGGATACTCCCTAGGTTCTCAGCAAATGGAACAGCTCTTTTTGGTTTTGAAATCTTTTTGTACCTCCCACTCCCCACCTTGGGTAAGTTTGTTATGGTTTACTACCAGCTCCCAGGGGAGTGCAGTAATTCCTTGGTAGTGCAAATATCTGTTATTTCTTGGACTGTTTTCCCAACCTGCTTCTTCTAGATGTGTCTGGCCATGACTGAGAGTTTTAGGGCATCATGTGTTGAGAACCCTGTGACTTCATTCCGGTTTTATCTTGGCATCCTAGACTCTCCAAAGCTCAGAGCAGGAGCACACATCTCGCTCAGCTTGCTCCCTTTACAGAAGAGAAAACTAAGATCCGAAGACATTAAGTGGCCCAAGAGCCAGAACACAGGTTCCTTGACTCCCAATTCCTGAACAATAAATGACAGAAACACAGGATTAGCAAAGTTCAATTTGGGGTCCATAGAGAGGGGGTGGCGGAGAAAGAACGGATCCAGGAACCCTTCCTCTGCCTGCAGTGAATCACTGCGTAGGGGGCAGCACCACAGGGCTGTAAATAGCAGGCTGGCTGGAATCTGGGAACCGTGATCCCAGTCTCCCCTCTCCGCTTCTCGCCCCTCTGGCCCATCCGAAACCCAGGGATGGGAAAACAAATCTGCCTCCCAGAGCAGCAAGTGTAAATGCAAAGCCAGTTTTCAGTACTTCCTGGGAATGTGGGGGAGGCGAAACAGGTAAAACTAAACTTAAATCACGATGGGTCCGGGGTCACAAACATTATATACAGATGCATGCACACACACGTGTGCAAACAACCGTCCTTGCCCATTAGGAGGCTGACTGAGTCCCTTCTCTAAAGCATGGGCACCAACAGCCTCAGGTGTCCAGAGGCAAATCACAAAGCGGACTGCCCACTGGCTTTTTGGAGAGCTAACTCGTATTTAACAGGGTTCTCAGGAACTCTACCAAGAGCTTTAAGATGCTCATTAAGGTGAATCAATTCCTGGAATGAGGGACCACATAGTTATTGGTCCTACATGAGACCTGTTCTTTCTTCCTGGTTCTGTTTCTACATAATTGTCAACAGGAATTTGGGAAAGTCACCCTCTAATGAAATCAAAACAACATAGGTATTACTAGTGGTGGGGACTCGGCTGGAAACTTTGGCAACATTTAAAAATTAGAGATTGCAGGTCTTGTATGTCACTGAATAATCACTGAATTCTCCTGAAACCAATATTGTACTGTATGTTAACTAAAATTTAAATAAAAATAAAAAATAAGAATTAGAAAATGCTTATCTAATTGTTTTACTTAATTTCAAATGGGACTTCTCTGATTCTAGATTTTAGTCCATTTTCTTAATAATGCTATTTATATTCCCCTGTGAAAAATATGTCTAGATTCCTTATAGTAGATTTTATGGCATTAGTGGCCCCAGTGAATGACCTCCCTTTATCCTTGGTCTCTAATTTTGTAGTGCCCGCCCACTCTAGGCTCACCTATATGGTTAAGTTTGGCCAGTGGAATGTCAGTAGACGTGATGTGAAACTGCCTTTGAAAACGCTTGTGTAACATCCTCTTAGAATTTCCAAAATCCAGAACACTGACAATACCAAATGCTGGTGCAGATGTGGAGCAACAGGAACTTTCATTGCTGGAGGGAATACAGAACAGTAGAGCTACTTTGAAAGACAACTGACAGTTTCTTACCCCAGGAAGCGTGACTCTCTCCATATGATCTGGCAACGGCGTTCCTTGATATTAACCAAAAGGAGCTGAAAACTGTTCCATACAAAAACCTGTACACAGAGTTTTTAGCAGCTTTATTCATAATTTGGACAAAACTGGGAAGTAACCAACATGTTCTTTAGTAGGTGAACAGATAAATGACCTGGGGCGTCCAGACACTGGAATGTTATTCAATGTGGGGGGTGAGGGAGATGAGCTATCAAAGCTATGAGAAGACCTAGAGGAAACTTAAATGCACATTGCAGAGTGAAAGAAGCCAGTCTGTAAAGGCTACCTATTGTTTGATGTCAATTATACAGCATTCTGGAAAAGGTAAAACTATGGAGACAGCAGGAAGATCAGCAGTCACCAGGGATTCTGGGGTGGGGAGGTTTAAAAGGGGAGAGCACCAAGGATTTCTAGGGCAGTGAAACTACTCTGTATGATACTACAGTGGTAGATACGTGTTGTCATACATCTGTCCCAAACCATAAAGGGTACAGCACCAATTCCGAACATCAGCTGTGGTGTTTGGCCGGTACTGATGTGTCAAGGTAAGTTCACCAGTTGTAGCAAGGGTACCACTCTGGGGAGGGATGTTGATAAGTGCTGGAGGCTAAGCATGTTGGGGGTGGGCAGGAAAGATATGGGAAACCTCCATACCTTCCCCTCAAAAAAATTTTTTTTTGTGAATCCAAAACTGTTCTAAAAAAGTTTATTTTTCTTTAAAAATTGGTGCATTTTTGCTTTTGTTCTTGGAATTCTGCCAAGAAGGACAAGCCCACTAAAGGGGGCCCCTGGGAGGCTCCTAGGGGGCTCAGTCAGTTAAGCATCTGACTCGTGATTTCAGGGTCAGGAGATGGAGCCCCGCGTTGGATCCCAGGCTCAGAAGGGAATCTGCTTGAGATTCTCTCCCTCTCCCTCTCCCTCTGCCCCTCCTCCCATTATCTCTCTCTCAATCTCTCTCACATAACTAAATAAATCTTAAAAAAAAAAAAAAAAGCGACAGACCCTGTGCTACAGAGATGAGTCATCACAGCGGAGGCCATTCTTGACCAGCAAGCCCTCAGGAGACTGGAGAGGCACAAGCAAGTCCAAATGAGATTGGCCAGGCTTGGTCCGCATCACAGACCCACCTGCCTCTCCCGCCCCCGCCCTGGACTCATAGATTTGTGAGAAATAATGCAGGGTGACTATTTTAAGCCATTGCTGCAGTCATCCACTGCCTAATAACAAACCACCCTGAAACTAATCACCAAAACCCCCCACCATTTACTTTTTCTCATGATTCTGTGAGTCAGCTGGGCACTGGCTAGTGTCACTCCCTTGGCTGCAGTCAGCTAGCTGCCGGCAGCTGGGCTGAGCTGGAAGGTCCGAGAAGGCTTCACTCACACGTCGGACACCACATCTGCCCCCACATGCGGTCTTTTCAGCGGGTGGGAGCTCAGGCTGCTTGCACAGCAGCAGGCTTCCAAGATGGAGGAGCTGGAAATTTAGGACTGAGCTTGGAAGTTCTAGGAAGCTATGTCTGCTCCATGCTATTGATCGAAGCAGGCACAAGACCCACCTGATTCAGGCAGAGGGGAAATACCCTCTCCGTGTTGATTTGAGGGGCAGTAGGGGAACAAAAGGGCCGGATAGCAGCCATTTTGGTGAGACTATCCCGCCTGCCAAGTTTTAGGGTGGTTGTTACTCTGCACTAGATACATTCTTCTAAGCTATGGGACTTTGGGCTAGTTATAGATCATTTCTGGGCCTTTCTATGAGATGAGGGAGTTTGGATTTCTCTAGGTTGCTAATGCATATTTAACTTTTTCTTTAGTGATATGCCAAGGGAAAATGATCCAAAAGGGAGTTGCCAAAAGGAGTCTGGACAGCACGGGGCAGCGGTGGGTAGGTCCAGCAGTTCCTCTGCCCCTAATTCTTCTACTAGGGAAAAATCCCTCAAGAATTCACAGGAAAGGCATGCATGGCCTCCACGGACATCAAACCGTAGAAAAGTAGAGGCTGTATCCTTTCACAACTTCTCAAGGATCATCATATATCACCTTGCCTTCTCTTCTAGAAACTTCATTTCTGAGCAGGAAAGAGGGGCCAGAGGCTTAGCTGACTCCCCTCTACAATCTGAGGTGCTCATTTCAGAGGACTCGTTGACCCTAATTTCAAGTTTGCTCTTTAGATCAGTGAAGGCTTGGACACCTCACCCCCGATTCCCTTCCTTCTTCTTCTCTGGTACCATCTTCCCTTTCGTCTAGCTCTTGCTCAGTTGCATCTTTGCTTCCTTAATCCCATCCATCTCTGGTTCCTCCTCCCTCTCAGGCTTGAGAAGAGCATTGAACTAGGAGTCCCGAGGCCTGCTTTCTCATTGCGACTCTGTCCTTGCAACAGGGAGGGCTGCATTCTCTCTCGGATTGAGATTCCTGGTCTGTATCATGGGAGTGTGAGACAGGAGGCTCAGAAAGGTCACTTGCAAGACTGACAGTCCCTGAGCATTGGACACCTGCTGGACATTCAGTGCCAAGGCCTGGAGCAGGGTGAATAGTGAGGACTCAGAACCTTTAGTGGGACATACACATGTATCTCAAGCACTTCCCATGGCCTCTGTACTCCTTCCATAACTTGTTGTTTTTGTTGTTAGACTACATGCCATTCTACCAGCTGCAAGCCCAATTTAACTCATTATTCTTTGCCCCGAGGCTGGCATCCTCCTAGCTCTCCTCAAGGCTAGCTAATGTCTGCATTCTTCAGTGAGAACTGTGATGGAAAGGGGAAGCCCAGCGTTAGCAGGACCCCAGGTCTGACCCTAAAAAATTCTCTGCAACACCAGCTAACTCAACTAAGAAATATGAAAAAGAGCCAAGAAAGATTTCCCTAACAAATTCATACCAAAATATAAAATTATATGCATCGAGATTGTAATCATGCAAAAAAATATAGGCACATGAATAACTCCTGAAAGAGACCAATTACAGGGGCACCTGGGTGGCTCAGTTGGTGAAATGTCTGCCTTTGGTTCAGGTCATGATCTCGGGGTCCTGGGATTGAGCCCCGCATCAGGCAAGCAGGGAGAGTCCGTTTCTCCTTCTCCCTCGGCATGTACCCCCCCAACTCCCACTCATGCTCTCTCTCTCAAATAAATAAAACCTTTTTAAAAAATCAAATAAAGTAAAATAAAAGAAAGAGACCAATTACAAATTACAGTTTTGTGCTAGGGTGAGGGAATCCTAAGACAAAGACGAATTTTGACGTTCCATAGATTTCACATAAAAAAAAAAAAAAGCACACGCCGCTAAAATCCTTTAGTCACACTTCCACCAGCCTGGGCTGTCTATTGTCTGTGGTGCTCCGGTATCCTTTTCTCTTTGCCCTCTTTCTCGTTACAAACAGACTCACGTGCGTAGCTTTTCTAGGTGAATTTTCACTTTGTCCAGAAGTTACAAAAAAAATCGCCATGTTTGACTTGAAGACGGAACAAGAAATGAGGGAATGTCAAAGGGAGGGGAGGAGGAAGGAAAAGAACAGAGAAAGAGGGGAGCAGCACAGAGGATCAAGCTGCCTTTCAGGGAGCAGCACAAAGACATGTGAAATGTGTACGCACATTCGTATATCAAGTCTGAACGTGGATTTTCTGGAACAAAGTCAAGGTCTTCATGAGACAGTAAGAAACCTTCTTTTGGTTGGAAAGGCTGGTTTAAGAGCTTGAAGTAGGGAAAAGAGGCTGAAATACATCAGCGGTGTTACTCAAAACTTTTCAACATCGACTGCCTTGGGACGCCTGGGTGGCTCAGTTGGTTGGGCGGCTGCCTTCAGCTCGGGTCATGGTCCCAGCGTCCTGGGATCGAGTCCCACGTCGGGTTCCTTGCTCGGCAGGGAGCCTGCTTCTCCCTCTGCCTCTGCCTGCCTCTCTGTCTGCCTGTGCTCACTCTCTCTCTCTCTCTCTAACTAATAAATAAATAAAATCTTAAAAAAAAATCAACTGCCTTGATTACAGCCTGAGAAACAGTGTCACAAAAGACAAAATCCAGCTGTGGAATGAGGAATGAACGCAGGGCTGCCCTCTTATCCCCAGAGCAGGACCAGGCTCTAGGTTCCATCCTCAAGTTCTTCAGGCCAAAGCCTTCTTCATTCCAACCTGTGAAATTCTGTTTGTTTTTGACCTCCTTGAAACATTAAAAAAAATTTCTCATCAATAGTGAACGCACGGGGCACCGAAAAGTTCACCATAAAAGCGTGACAGGTCTAGAAAGAACACCAAGAAATAATAGAGTCTCCTGGAAAGGACAAAAAAGGAAGGACACGTAATGAGTACAACACAGACCCTTGAGCTTCCCACACACAGGCCGCAGCTGTCCACCCACGACATCAGAGCCAACACTAGCCGCAGCCACAGTGGGAGGGGCTTGGGCCCAGACAGCGAGCCACAGGACTTCCCACCCTGTGTGGAGGGACAGCTTCCAGAACCAACTTTGAATCTCTCAGCTTTGCTTTCTGGAGGGAGAGGGTGTGTGTGTTGCTAACCACACAAGAAATACTTATTGAAGGGAAGGGAGCGTTGACTTTAGTCAACCAGTGAAGCCCCCATTCAGATTCCTCAAGGTCTCTGTGACGCCTCCCCCGGTGAATGCACCAGGAAGACAACATGAACTTTTGCTTTTATTTCTCAAAAAACGTAGGGACTTCCCTGACTTGGAACCACTGAGGCAGTACCTTACTGGCTAGCCTCTGTCCTTGGTGATATTTGAGTTTGAAAGCTTGGCTAGCAGAATGGAACTCTTTATTTATTTATGTATTTATTTATTTGACAGACAGAGATCACAAGTAGGCAGAGAGGCAGGCACAGAGAGAGGAGGAAGCAGGCTTCCCGCCGAGCAGAGAGCCCAACGCGGGGCTCGATCCCAGGACCCTGGGATCATGACCTGAGCCAAAGGCAGAGGCCCTAACCCACTGAGCCACCCAGGCGCCCCCAGAATGGAACTCTTATTCTGACATCTCTTTAAAGACAATGTCTACAAGTTGTCCCCAGAAACCTGGACTACTTTGCTGGGATGGGGGGTAGAAAAAGGAAATCTATGAATCAGGGTAGGCAAACTTCTGGAAGAGACAATGACTGTGGATTAATACAATAAAGGTTCATTTCTCATTCATGCCTCTGTTCAGCATGGTTTGGTGCTAGGGCTGGCTTCATGCAGTTAGTCAGGGACCTTGGGTCTTTCCATCTGGTGGCACCATTATGTTCAACAAGTGGTTTCCCAAATGCCTGCTGTGCTAGAAGAGAGCACAAAGGATTTAAGATGCCAGTGACTCTTGTCACATCCACCCACATTCCGCTCACTGGAACATGGTCCGTGGTCCCCCCGCTACCAGCAAGAAGCCTGGAAAAATATGTTTGAGCACCAGGCTGGGAAAGAAGAGGAGAATACTATATTCTGTCCTCAATGCGCTGAATTAGAGACAAATCATTCAACGTAAAGTTATTCTTGCACAGCTACGATGGGAAGCTGGGAGGGAGAGTCTCCAGCAGTCAGATTCATTCTTCTGTGCTTGTATCTTGGTGTTTCCCCTGAATGTTTAGATGGGAAACAGCCTACTGTATGTGTCTTTTGGATGGCATTGCCGTCTTGGCAGTGTTTGTGGATAAAGATGAGAGCATAAAGAGTCAACAGCCTGCCTTGTTACAGAGAATTGAACTCTTGAAGCAAGTGTAGAAGCGTCTTCAGGAGCCCTGGCCACGAGGAGAGGGCTATTGACTCCATTATCAGGGAGAAAATAGTCTGTGCAATCAGCTTTGGAAGCTGCTGTAAATGGAAACCTGGGAGCCTTGGGGAAGACAAAAAGGTGACAAGAAACATAGCTCCATCTGCACTCAGCCTGTCCTGATGCCCCAGGTGTTTTGTGGGGAAAAGCACGAGGAATGGAGTTCTTTCTAGCATAAACATCCCTTAAGGGAAAATGGGGGAGTTCAGCATATTGTGAGGATTTATAAGCACTTTAAATTAAAAAGCAAAGCTATGCCATGGAGATGTAAGTTAGAAAACTTTGGAGAGTTGCCTGACTTCCTCAGACGGGGTGAGGCTCTTCTCTGTCCTTCCCCATGTGAAGTAGGAAGAGAGCATCAGACAAACCAGGCTATGTCCTCCCCAAGTTCTCCCGGGCTTGTGGTTTCTAGGGGTTGGGGGAGAGTGTGTACATGTGTGACTTAGTAATTTCCCCTTAATCTTAAAGTAGGGAGTATAAGAATGAAATCCTCTCCCGTGACCGTCCTGCACACCAAGAGATATAGTGGCATTTTTTTTCTAGAGGCTTTTGGAAGACATGGCTAAAGAGGCGTATTGAATAGGCAGGGGCTCATTTATGATATCATGATTAGAATAAAAGGCATAATTTGAACTTGTACATATACTGCAACTTCTTAAAAGTATAGAAATTCTAGAAAAATATCCTGGAGGGAAATCTGCAAAAATGTTAGCTATGGTTGCCTTCAGGTTAATATTGTGTATATTTAAAATTCCTTGTGCTACTTTTTCAAAATCAGAAGAAGATAAAGAATTGGTGGTAAATATTAATATTTGACCACGACAAAAGGTTATGTACGTTTTAAACATTTAGAAAAGCAAAAAAAAATTGCTCCATTTTTGTGACTCAGAGACTACCCTCCCCAATATTTAGTTTTTGCTCACTATGCTTTAAAACATTTTATACTATTCTTTTAGGTTAAAATAACATGTGCACAAGGAAAGGATGTGCATAGTCTCCTTTTTTTTTTTCCAAAGAAGATAATACAAATGACTAACAAGCACATGAAAAGATACTCAGCCTTATTGCCATTCGGAAAATGTAAATCAAGCCCACAATGAGCTACCACTTCATACCCACTAGGATGACTAGAATCAGAAAACATAGTAACAAGTGTTGAGAAGGACGGCGGGGGGGGGGGGTGGTGGCTAGAACTCTTATATCTTGCTGCTGGGAATATAAAAGGGTTCGACCACTCTGGAAGAGAGTCTGACAGTTCCTCAAAAGGTTAAACACCGAGTTACCCTATGACCCAGCAATTTCATGGTTAGGTATATATCTAAGAGAAATGAACATCCACGCAAAAACATGTACCCAAATGCTCATAGGAGCATTAACCACAATGTGGAAAAGTGAAAACACTCCGAATCTCCATCAGCTGATGAATGGATAAACAAAGCGTAAAACATTCATGTAATGGAATATGGTTCAGCAGCACAAAGGAAGGAAGTACTGACAGGCGCTACAACGATGACGATGACGAACCTTGAGCACATTGTGGTCACTGGAAAAAGCCAGGTACAAAAGGCTGCATTGTTTTGATCCCACTTACAGGAAATGTTTGGAATGGGCAAGTCCATGGAGAAAGAAAATAGGTTAGTGGTTGCCTGGGGCAGGAGAGATGTGGACCTGGTGGGGAAATGGGGAATTACTAATGGATGCTCGATTTGGGGGGAGGAGGATGAAAACGTTCTAGAGTTGATAGCAGTGATGGATGTAGAACTCTGTGATTATGCTGAAAACCAATGAATCGATGAATCGTTCATCGTAAATGTATGAACTGAATAGTATGTAAATTCATTTCAAATCTACAAATTTTTTTTTTTTTTTTTTTTTGGTTAGAGAGAGAGAGAGCGAGCACAGGCAGACAGAGAGGCAGGCAGAGGCAGAGGGAGAAGCAGGCTCCCTGCCGAGCAAGGAGCCCGATGTGGGACTCGATCCCAGGACGCTGGGATCATGACCTGAGCCAAAGGCAGCCGTTTAACCAACTGAGCCACCCAGGCGTCCCTCAATCTAGCAATTTTTTTAAAAAAAAAAAAAGAAGAAAAAAGATCATGCACTTAAAAATGAAAACAGTTTAAAAGTGGCTCGTGTAATGGAGGAACTGAATTTTAAATTCTAGTTCATTGTAATTAAATAGCTACATGTGACTCCTGGATTGGACCACACAGCTCTGAACAATCCCCATTCGAGCATTTCACACACTGTTTATCTTTCACAAAATACGCTCCATCATGAAATGCACTTTGACTGTGATGATCATCACAGCACCTAGCCTGGGGAGTGGCACATAGTAAGCTCTCAGCATGGCGGCTCTCATCATCTCCAGCATAATCCTGTCCACCTTGGTACCCCACAGCTTAGCCCAGCACATGCTACAGATGCTCAGTAACTGCTGCTCATTGAGTTAATTGATTCCTAGGCTCACGAGCCAGCCAGTTAGCTATTCCTGCAGAATGCTCAATCAAAGGACGTCGCATTCGTGTCTTTCTGATGTATTT
>ML099569.1:12076-27323 GCA_003697995.1 Taxidea taxus jeffersonii
GCGAGTCAGGTGCGGGAGATGCGTCAGTCCACGTTCTTCCTTGCTCTGGGAGCAGCAGCCAACACGAAAGCCGCCCTTTACCCCTACTGAAATGAGACTGTGAGAGGAGGACGCAGTGTGGGGGGAACAGAACAGCTGGAAAAACTTGCCTGATTCTGCTGTTCTGTAGAGTTCCTTGGAGCACCCGAGAAGACAGTCCTGGGGGTCCCCCTGCCACGTCGCTGGGACGTATCATTCTTAGGCTTCCCTCCTTGTTCTCCAATGTGCTATCCTGAATTGTGGCTGGTATGCTTTAAAGTTCTGTTTTAAAAGAAATTTCAAGTCCCTTTTTAAAAAAATAAAATTGGGCAAAATAGATGGCATACAGAGAACTGTAAAGACAGCACCACCTTCATGAGGTCCTGACTCTCTCCATTCCTGCCCATCTGTTCCACGATCACTCTTACCACAGGAACCCTTTAACGGCTCTCCTTGCTTTGGCTCTTGCCTCCTTCAGGTCCATCAGGCAAACACTGAGCCTTGTGATCTTTAAACCAACAAATATCAAGTCTTGTCACTCTGCTGCTTAAAATCTTCCGATGGCTTCTGGTATCTTTGAATAAAAGTGGACTTCAAGGCCCTGCATGGTCTGATCACAAAATACACATCCGTGGTGTCCCCACTGACAACTCTGTCCCTTACTTCCCAAAGTTTGGGCCATACTTAACCTTTTGTTTTCTGTTTCACAAACATGCTAAATGATTTTATCTTCAGGGAATTTAAACTTCTTGTTCCCTTTCCTGGAAGGCCCCTAGCCTGGCTCTTCCCAGGCTGTGACCTTGCGTTCATATACATTGACTCATCTGTCATCTCCAAGAGAACTTCCCTAACCATTGAACTAAAAGATTTAGGGTAACCACCTTCCCTCTCATGCGCATGTGCAAATGCATGGGCACTAGTTTTACTCAGCATAATGATGCAGAAGAGGTAGAGGGCTTACAATGGTACATTGTGTAAGTCTTCAGTGTTGTCGAGGGTGATTTTTTCATATACACCGTATATTATCTAAATTTATCTTGTGTATCAAGGCATTCACTTGTCTATGGTTGGCCTAACCCTCCTCACTCTTAGCTCTTTAAGAGCAGGGACCTTGACCATTTTCTTCATTTATGTAGCTCTGGCACCTGGAAGAGAGAGCCTGGCATGCAGCAGGTGCTCAGTAATCATTACTGAAAAAATAACTCTAGGAAAATATACATACATACAACAAATTTTTTAAAAGACTACCAATAACATGGAGCATCAGGATTTCTTGGGAGACTTTGGGTTTTTTTCTTTTTTCCTTGCTTCTCAGATACTTTAAATTTTTGCAGACCTTAAATCTTTTTAATCTTAAAAAGGCAGTTAATTTCTGCAAAAAGCCATAATGCTGATGTGCCATATGAAATGTCTTGATCCTTATCTATAGGCATGTGGCAGGTTGCATTCTCTGGGTCTGTGTATAAAACCACTTATGAAAATCAGATGTCATCTGACTTTCTTCAGGAAGAACCCTCAGCACCCTGTGCCTTAGTGTGTGAACACATAGGCAGCACTGCTGAAAGCCCCCTGGGGTCTGACAAGTCTCATTCCATCAGTGGCCATGTGCCATGTGACTGGCCACCTGCCTCTTTATCTCTAGCTCCTTAAGTCAGGAGTTCTATTTGGCTACAGACCTTGACAGTGTGGAGGTCAGCCAAGGTCAGGGCTCCAGTAAGAATGACTCACACCCTCCTCTGCTCTCTGCCGGGCACAGGCTAGAGAGCATGGTGAACACTGTGCTTTTCCAGGCTTGGCTCCTGGGAGCTGAGGCTCATTCCCTGAAACACTGATCCATGCCAAAATACATACATATATATATATGTATATATATATATATATTCCCAAAGCAGCCACCAAAGGCATACATTTGGCACTAAGGGAGAAAAAAGCAGCTTCTACTCTCTGATCCTATCCAGTGTGGTTCTAATTCCAACTTGACAGTCCACTGTGAACATGCTTTTTAGGTTTGTCTGAAGAAGGGCACTCATTATGATTTAAAAAAAAAATTAGACATGCATGCAAGTACTAACAATAATATAATAAACAATTACAACAGCGGGGTCAAACTTAATAAGATTTTTACATGCCTCACTTGCTTTAGAGTCTCTTGCCTAAAAAAAAGAAAAAAAAATCACATGGGGCACCTGGGTGGCTCAGAGGGTTAAAGCCTCTGCCTTCGCTCAGGTCATGATCCCAGGGTCCTGGGATTGAACCCCGAGTCAGGCTCTCTGCTCAGCAGGGAGCCTGCTTCCCACCCCCCGCCCCGCCTGCCTCTCTGCCTACTTGTGATCTCTGTCTGTCAAATAAATAAAAATTTTTTAAAAAATCTATAAAAAATAAAAATAAAAAAAATCACAGATGCAATATACCCACCCCCAATTCCATCTCTATCCTTCCCCTCAGTGGCAGTCAGGATCGAAAGTGGCTGTTTATCATCCCTCCACATTGCTTCATACATCTGTGTATCCATCAGCTCTTCATTCACTTGTTTGCTTGTTTTCAGCTTTTATATAAAGGCTACCTATACCTCACACACCATGTTGCAACTTTTGGTTGTCCCTGTGCAGCATTATACTCACAAGATTCGTCTTTGTAGATCCGTGTGATGGTCAGTTTCATGTATTACCTCCGTTAGGCTACAATTCCTTTAGTCAATGAAACACCAACCTAGGCGTTGCTCCACAGGTCTTTTATAGATGTGATTAAGGTCCATAATCAGTTGTCTTTAAGTAAGGGAAATTACCCTAGATAATTTGTGTGGACTGATCCGATCAATTGAAAAGCATTAAGAGCAGAGCTGAGGCTTCTCTCCCCTGACCCACCACCCCTGCCCCCCCGGAGCCCCAGTGGGGAGCTTAAACTCACTCCGAGATCACGACCCTAGCTGGGATCAAGAATCGGATACTTAAACGACTGAGCCACCCAGGCACCCCCGAGGCTTCTCCGAAAAGAAAGAAATCCCGTCTGTGGACAGCAGCTTGAGTTTGTGCGTGGCAGTTTCAGTCTGCCCCTCCTGCTGACCTGCTGAGTGGATTTCAGAGCTGCCTGAATTTCTTGCAATGAACCTCTT
The DNA here is from genome assembly GCA_003697995.1 of Taxidea taxus jeffersonii. Lineage (NCBI taxonomy): Eukaryota > Metazoa > Chordata > Mammalia > Carnivora > Mustelidae > Taxidea > Taxidea taxus. The sequence continues at coordinate 15,207 of ML099569.1, forward strand.
ACCCTATGTCTCCCATTGGCTCCCACGGGCTCGCACTGGTTCTGTTTTCTGGGTGAGCATTGGCTGATACCATGTATGTACCTCTGACTCATCTCCTTGTATTGCTGTAGGGCAAGCATCGGCAAACTTTTCGTATAAAAGCCAGACAGTCAATAATCTCAGCTTTGTGTGCCATACAGTCTTAGTTGCAATCACCTGACAATGCCACTGTGGTATGAAAGCTGCCATAGACGATACGTTAAGGAATGGGGGTGGCTGGGTTCCAATAAAGGTCTATTTACACATACAGCATTGGGCTGGATTTGACCCAAGGCTATAGTATGCTAACTCCTGCAATATGATATGCCTTTGTATGAGCAAACCACAATTTATATATTCTCCTGTTGGACATTTTTCTACATTTTCCCCCCATGACTACGTGACGCTCTACCTAACATTCTTGAGCACAAGTTCAAGTGTTTTTTCTCAATCTGTCTAGGAGCAGAGTTGATGGGTCCTGGGGTGTATGAATCTTCAATCTAATCGTGCCAAATTGCAAGCTAAAGAAATCATTCTAATTCATACTCCTATTAATAGTCTCCTCATGTTCCATAGCATTTGGAGTTTTCAAACTTATATTTACAACCTGATGGATATAAAATTGTCTTTCATTGTAGTTTTAATTTATATTTCCATGACAAATAAGGATGAGAAGCATCTTTTCATGTGACTATTTTCCATCCATATATCCTCTTCTTAAAATAGCAATTATTTTTTTCCAAACTAAAAAATATTTGAAATGCAGGTGACATACAATGTTATATTAGTTTCGGATATATCACAGCAGTTGACCATTATATCCATTACAAAATGCTCATCCTGCAAAGTGTTGTGACCATCTGTTACCATACGTATATCCTCTTTGATAAAGTATCTGTTCGAATCTTTTGGCTATTTTAAAAAATTGGTTGTTATTCTCTTATTATTGGGTTTTGTGAGCTCTTTATATATCATGGCTATAAGTCCTGTATTGGATATATGATTTGCAAATGTTCTCTCCCAGACTGTAGTTCGTCTTTTCATTCTCTGGAGTGTCTTTTGCAGAGCAGAAGTTTTTAATTTTGATGAGGTGCAAAGTCATCAGTTTGTTCTTTCGAGGGTCATGTTCCTGGTGGCATGGCTAAGAAATCTTTGCAGAACCCAAAGTTACAAGGGTTTTTTTCATGCATTATCTTCTATAAGTTTTATGTTTCTAGGCTTATAGTTACATCTATAATGTATTTTTTAAATTATTTTTATTAACATATAATGTATTATTTGCCCTAGGGGTACATATCTGTGAATCATCAGGCTTACACATTTCACAGCACTCACCATAGTATAGTGTATTTTAATTTTCATATATAATATAGGATATGTGTCAAAATTCACTTATTTGCATATACCCAGTTCAAGCACTCCTTACTAAAAAGGCTATCTTCCCTGTTACCTTTGCATCTTTGTAAAAAAATCAGTTGATCATGGGACGCCTGGGTGGCTCAGTTGGTTAAGCATCTGCCTTGGTCTCAGGTCATGATCCCAGGGTCCTGGGATGGAGCCCCACATCGGGCTCCCTGCTCAGCGGGGAGTCTACTTCTCCCTCTCCCTCTGCCTCTCCTCTCTTCTCATGCACTCGCTCTCTCTCTCTCTCTCAGATCAATAAATAAAATCTTTAAAAAAATCAGTTGATCAATAATGTATGGGTCAGTTTCTAGGCTCTGTGTTCTGTTTCACTCATTTGTAATGCCTACCCTTCTGCCAGTATCACACCGCCTTGATTACTGGCAGTTTTCCTTGAATCCGGTGACGTGACTCCTCAAATTCGTTCCACTTTTTCTGAATCATATTACTCTTCTAATTCCTTAGGATTAGCCTGCTGAGATTTTGATAAGAATTGTGTTGAATGTGAGATCAACTTAGGGAGAACTGATATTTTAACAACGAACACGGTATGTGGCTTTCGATCTATTTAGCTCTGTTTCCTTTGTCAGTGTTTCCCAGTCTGCATTATACAGATCCTGCACATATAGTCTTAGATTTATACCTAAATATTTTTTGGGGGGACTGTAATTTGTAAGTGGTACTTTTTTTAAAAGTTGCTTTCCAATTGTTCATTGCTAGTGTATAGAAATACAGTCAATTTTGGGGGCACCTGGGTGGCTCAGGAGGTTAAAGCCTCTGCCTTCAGCTCAGGTCATGATTACAGGGTCCTGGGATCGAGCCCCACATCGGGCTCTCTGCTCAGCAGGGAGCCTGCTTCCTCCTCTCTTTCTGCCTGTCTCTCTGCCTACTTGTGATCTCTGTCTGTCAACTAAAAAATAATTAAAATCTTAAAAAAAAGAAATACAGTCAATTTTTGTATATTGACCTTGAATCCTGCAACCTTGCTAAACCCATTGGTTCTAAAAGTTCTTCCTTTGCCAATTTATATATTGGTTCTGGGTTTTTAAAATTGACTTGCAGGAGCTATTTATATATTCTGTATGTTCCCTATTGGACAAATATTTATTGAGTGTCTGCCATGTGTCAGGTACTAATTAACATACTAATCTTGAGTCGATTTTGTTCATGGCAAAATTCTCAGGGAGCAGTTATCCATCTCAGTTACAGAAATACTTCTAGAATACCTGTCCAGTAATTTACTTGTTCAAAAAATGTATCGAGTGTCTACTCTATGCTAGAAATAACTTAGTGAGTGGAGCTATAGCAGAAATGACAATGACAAGAACTAGAGATCCCTCCACAAATGAAGGAGAGCACTAATAAAAAGTAAGTACATAATATGATTACAGGTCATGAAAATGCTTTGCAGAAGGTAAATCAAGACAATAGGGCAGAGGGGGCTGGTGGGAAGACAGAGAAAAGGCAATATCAGATACGGTGGTGGTGGCAGACCTCTGATAGGTGACTGCATGTAAGCTGAGTGACAAGAAAGGACCGAGGCAAGAGCACTCCAGGAAGAGTCAACAGTAAGTGCAAAGGCCCTGAGCAAAAATGAGCTCAGCGTGACCGAATGACCAGAGAGGGGCCAAGGTGTCCTGAGTATACCATGCAAGCGACGGCAGTATGTGAAGAGACTGAAGAGGCAGAGAGGGGCCGCAGGTAGGGAGTGGCCATTGCAAAGGGGCGACACTTAATTCTCAGTCCTTGGGAAATAGCAGTGCATGCACAAAGCCCCTCTGATACAAAGAGGAGTAAGACAGAGCCCTGCCCTCAGGAGGCCATGATCTAGTGGGAGACACAAACACATGAATAAATGCACAGCAAGGTGAAAAGTACCATAGGTGGGAGGTGTGGAGGTAGGAAGCAAGAGTGATTCTTTGTATTTTGCAAGACAGAATTTCTAAGGCCTCCTGTTTAAATCCTAAAGTATAAAAACTTTACTTAAACTCTTATAATTCTTTATTTAATATACGACACCATTTTATTTTCAAATTGTAGAGATCCTGTCTCTGCGCTCCCAGTGCACCTAATGCTTGCCCCCATTCCAGCATCTGAAGCACCCCCATGTACTTGCCTCTCTGTCCCACCGGTCACTAAGCTCCCTAAAAGCAGTAGCTGAGCCTTCTTCCCCACTCTTAGCATCACATTTTACAGATGAGCAAAGTGATGATCAGAGAGGGTAAGAGACCAGTCTTCTAGGCACAGCTATGTTAGTAGGTAGGACAGAATGTCAGGATCCCAGGGGCTCTGCCTTCTCCCAGGTTAGGTTTTTCTCCATTTACTACCTCACATCCCATGCTGACCTTTGGGAACATGTCACAGAACATACATGTCAAAATGATGGGCTTGCTTCCATACCAGTTAATTCACTGATATGTCTTCTAACCACCGAAATATCACCAGACTATTATAATTTATTCAGTTATTTCTTATTGTAAAATGTTTCATGCATCAAGAAGAGTACAGTTTAAAGGGGCACCTGGGTGGCTCTGTTGGTTAAGCCTCTGCTTTTGGCTCCGGTTTTGATCCCAGGGTCCTGGGGTTGAGTCCCACATTGGGCTCCCTCCTCAGCGGGGAGTCTGCTTCCCCTCTGCCCCTCCCCCCAACTTAGGCTCTGCCTCTCAATACATAAATAAAATCTTTTTTTTAATTGTAGAGTTTGGAAACCAGTAAAGGCCCAGATTCACAATCTCCTGGGTAAGAAGTAAATCTATAGAAGCTTTTTTTTGTTTGTTTGTTTTTGTTTGTTTTTTTTGTTTGTTTTTTTTTCGTGCTGTATGACCTTTAATTAGGTATAAAGACTTCTAATCACGTCACCTAGGGACCATTCTACCCGCTGCTCTGTTTGGCCGCCAGTCTCTTGTCTCTCTCTTCAGCAATGGTGAGGCGGATACCCTTTCCACGGGGAAGAGAAATCCATGGTTTGTTGCCTTTGCCAATAACAAAAATGTTGGAGAGTCGGGTGGCAAAGCTGTTGCCATTGGCATCTTTCACGTGAACCACATCAAATGAACCAGGGTGTCTCTCTCTGTTGGTGATCACACCAATTCTTCCCAGGTTAGCACCCCCAGTCACCATACACAGATTACCAGTGTCAAACTTGATGAAATCAGTAATCTTTCCGGTTTCCAAATCAATCTGAATGGTGTCATTGACCTTGATGAGGGGATCAGGATAGCGGATGGTGCGAGCATCGTGAGTCACCAGATGGGGGATTCCTTTTGTATCATAGATCCCTTGGTATCATAGATCAGACGGAAATTCTCCCCGGTCTTGTCAATGCTGATGACATCCATAAAACCAGCAGGGTATGTTATATCAGTTCGGACCTTGCCATCAATCTTAATAAAACGCTGCATACAGATCTTCTTTACTTCATCTCCTGTTAGGGCATACTTAAGTCTGTTCCTTAGGAAAATGATGAGAGGAAGACACTCTCTCAGCTTATGGGGACCAGTAGATGGGCGAGGAGCGAACACACCAGTCAGTTTATCCAGCATCCAATGCTTTGGAGCTGCTACACGCTTCAGATGTTTCTTGGGACCACGAGCCATGGCTGCGCTAGGAACGAAAAGAGCCTATAGAAGCTTTTTATAGGGTGCCTGGATGGCTCAGTTGGTTAAGTGACTGCCTTCAGCTCAGGCGGTGGTCCCGGAGTCCTGGCACCAAGTCCTACATTGGCCTCCTGGCTCCATGGGGAGTCTGCTTCTCCCTCTGACCTTTTCCCCTCTCATGCTCTCTCTCACTCACTCTCTCTCTCTTTCAAGTGAATAAATAAAATCTTTTAAAAAAATAAAGAAGCTCTTTATAGACCTCTTGTACACTTCCTAATCATATCCCCTCCCTCCCACCTCGAAGTAAACATTTACCTTGCTTTGGATTAATCAGTCCCTTGCCATTCTTTGCAGATTTCACACTTTTATGGATGTATCTAAACAAAATGTGATTAGTTTTAAAACACTGTGTGGGGTGCCTAGGTGGCTCAGTGGGTTAAGCCTCTGTCTTTGGCTCAGGTCATGATCTCAGAGTCCTGGGATCGAGCCCCGCATCGGGCTCTCTGCTCAGCAGGGAGCTTGCTTCGCCCTCTCTCTCTCTGCCTGCCTCTCTGCCTGCTTGTGATCTCTCTCTCTGTCAAATAAATAAAATCTTTTTAAAATAAATAAATAAAAATTAAAACACTGAGTAGCAAGCCCAGCCTAGCTGTGCTAAGACAGGGGATCTCACCTCTCTGAGGTGAAGGCTTCTGGGAAAGGGTCCATCCTGGAGGCAGAGTCTGCGGGCAGGTTCACCGGACGTGCATGGAAGTGACGACAAGGGAAGTCAGGGCGCAAGGTCATGTCTGAGTCCTGGGGATGAAGGGGGAGAAAAAGCGTACACACAGTCCTGTAACTCACTTGTTCCCTGCTGGGGGATGCCTCAGCCAGACCTCCGATAAGCCCAGCAATGATGTCTAGGAGTAGAAAGCTATGGGGAAAGTCTACATATAAAGTATTTTCGATAGGAATTACCTGCTCTCTTTAGATTGGGTATTGTAAACAAATGTAGAATTTTTGGATTAAGAGGCATGGCTGGCTGGGGCATAGGGGGTAGTCAGGGAAGTTTTTCCTACCTGTATAATTAATAATATAAAACCAAGAGGCTCCACACGGATACAGCTGCCTCTGAAAGCAGTCACGTCCACGGTCTAAAACTCATCTGTCGACCAGACACTAAAATGTGTCCCTACTGCAGGAGAAGGGGCACCTGTGGGCAGCGGGTGGTTTTAGGACCCTTCCAGGAGAAGAACATTCTGTGTGTGCCTGTTGCTTGCTTGTATCCTTTGAGTCATTAGGGAAGCTTGGTGCTAAGTGCGATCTGGGATTCTCACAGTCCTATGGGACAAATGGACATTTTGTAGGAACTCCATCCAGATCAGCACAGTCAGGGTATCTGACAGTGCTGTAGAATTGCCCAGACACTAGATGTCTACTGGACATGTGGCCAAACAATGGGATCTCCAGGAACTTCTGAATTCACCATGGATTCCTCTGGCTCTCACAAATATGGTAAATAAGGATGGGCCACCACCTCACACCCATCAGGATGGCGACTATCAAAAAGCCAGGAAATAAAAAGCATTGACAAGGATATGGAGAAGTTGAAACTTTTGTGCACTGTTGGCGGGAATGTACACGGCTTCAGCCACTGTGGAAAACAGTATGGAGGTATGGAGGTTCCTCAGAAACTTAAAAACGGAAATACCATATGACCCAGCTGTTCCAGTTCTGGCTGTTTATCCAACGGAAATGAAATCAGGACCTGGAAGAGCTATCTGTTCTCCTGTGATCACTGCAGGACGAATCCCAGGAGCCAAGATATGGAAAGAACCTAAGTGTCTGTTGAGAGATGACAGATGTCATCAGATAACAGGGATGTTAGTGAGCCTTGAGCAAGAAGGACATCCTGCCTTTTGCAACAACATGGATGGGATTGACGCTAACTGAAATAAGTCAGTCAAGGAGATAGAAGTGGTGTCACTTGTATGTGAATCTTGGGAAGGAAACCCCCTAGAGATGCAGACGAGAAGAACGGGGGTTGTCAAGGGCCGAGGGGCAGGGGAAACAGGAAGGGGTTGATCAACGGGTACCAACTTCCAGGTACACGATGAGTACGTCTGCAGATCTAGTATACAGCACAACGACTGTAGCTAACAAAACAGTATTTCATGCTTGAAAACTGCAGAGAGGGTAGATCTTCAATGTTCTTACCACAAAAAAGAAATGGTGTGATGTGATGTGATGTGAGGCAGGTGTGGGCTAACACTATGTGGTACTCATCCTGCAACATGTACACGTGTATCAAATCAACACATGTTACAGCTCAAGCTCACATGATACAGTATGTCAGTTGTATCTCATTATATCTCTAGGGGAAAAAAAAAATGGAATTACCCCAGGATTCAGCAATCCCACTTCGAGGCATATCTTCCATAGAACTGGAAGCCGGGTCTCCAAGATATCTGTAGGCCATTGTTCACAGTGCGGAAAGGCGAAAGCAACCTCAGGGTCCCTCAGTGGGTAAATGAAGAAGCAAATGTGTGTACATACAACGGAATATGACTCAGCCCGAGAAAGGAAGAAAATTCTGCCATACACAGGAATATGGTTGGGTCCTAAAGACATTATGTTCAGTGAAATAATACAGTTATAAAAGACACATGTTGTAGGGATGGCTGGATGGCTCAGTTGTTTAAGCCTCCCACTCTTGGTTTCAGCTCAGGTCAGGATCTCAGGGTCATGAGATCAAGCCCCCTGTCGGGCTCTGTGATCAGCACCCAGTCTGCTTGGATATTGTCTCTCTCTGCCTGTCCCCCACTGCTCATGCATTCTCTCTCTCTCTCTCTCTCAAATAAATAAATAAATAAATAAATAAGATAAATATTGTATAATTCTACTTTTATGAGGTATGCAGTCAAATTCATGGAGATAGAAAACAGGAGGATGGCTCCAGGGGCTGGGAAGCGGGGAATGGGAAGTTGTTGCAGGGGGACAGAGTGTCAGCCATGCAAAATGAAAGCAGTTTTGGAGCTTGGTTGCACAACACCACGAAGGGACTTAAAACTGTACCCTTAAAAAGACTTAACTTTTGATCATTAAAGAGGCAAACCTACTGTTGTAGATACTTCACCACAATTTAAAGAAAAAGAATAGCACAAAGCAGATTGCAGCACGTCTGCAGGGGTGTGATAGGTGTCCCTGCGGATCCGGGAGAGGGCGTGGAGGGGAGACCTGCCAAGCGCAGATAAGATAGGCCAGTTTCACCCAGAGGTGTCGCCTTCAATTGAAGAGGGGACAGCTGCCGCTCCCATCAGTCAGGCGGATGACAGCACGCTTTCCCTGAAGGCTGCCCTCCGCCTTCCGCAGAGCTGGCAGAGCTGGCCCCCAGGCAACCCCTCTGCTGAACTCGGGGGTGGGGCGCTCTTCCCTCTTTCCTCTGTTGGACCTTCTGTTTTCTGTATCCCACTTTTTCTGCACTTTTTTCCATGGCGTACTCCCTCTTTTGGTGGGCCAGCCAGGGGAGGCAGATTTCTTGAGATCCTGCTCTCTGGAAAGCATCTATTCTACACTCATGCTGAATGTGGGATTCTGGCGCAGAAACATTTTTCTCCAGAATGTTGGAGGTGTGGCTTCTTATCTTCTTGATTCCAGGGTTGCTATCGGCCGGTCTCAGCCTGTTCTGACTGCTGCTCCTCTGGGAGTGACCTCTCAGTCTCTCCTCTCTGCATGATGTAACGTTCCTTGGTCCCCAGGGTCACCGGAAACGGAAGATGGGCAGTGATGTGGGTCTGTCCTCATTCGTTCTGCTTGGAGTCCTTGGATCCAGCAGCCCATCTTTTTTCAGTCCTGGAAATATTTCTTGAATCATTTCATCAATAATTCTATCCGCCCCCATGTTTCTTCTACTAAAAAGTCCTCTATCATTTAAGTGTTGAATTTTCTGGATGGCTCCTCTAGTTTCTGGTCTTTTCTCCTTTGTCATTATGCTTTACACTCTGGGAGATTTTCCCAGCTTTATCGTCTAATCCCTCCTTTGAATTATCTTCATTTCTGCTATTAAAAGCTTTTTCTTTTTTCAAGAGCTCTTTTTGTTTTCTAAATGTCCCTTTATTACAGCATCACGTTCTGATTTCCTGGATGTGTTATCCCTTCTCTGTGGATATTTATTATCGTTGATGGAGATGACGTTTTCTTCTCCCCGAATAGCCTAGGTCTTCCCTGTTACATTTTTATTTGTTCATCTGATTGTTGGAGGCTTTCCTAAACTCTCTGGTAATCTTGGCTGTTTGCTCACGATGAGGAATGGGGGAAGCTAAAATGCTGACCAGAAGCTCCAAGGGCATGAGTGTAGGACTCATTAACTCTGAGCGTCCTTCGAAGGCTGTCTCGCTAGGCTCTCTGGGGAGACTGATGCTAGTATCTTACAGCCACTCCCCCTGGGCCAGACTCCTGCTCAAGAAGAGGTTCAACCTCTCCTGCCTTCAGGGTAAATGACCACAATGTTCTGAAAGACCAGTGTGAGAAGAGGGCTTGAGGACTCTGTTAGGTACTCAGTGCCCACATTCACACTTCATTTCCCTGTTATTGACATGGTTCCCATTTCATTTTAAAGAGAATAGGAGTTCCTTTACCGAATGAGTTACACATTTTTCTCTACGAAAAGACAGCACAGGACGACACAGTTAGAGAGTTCCGGGGTTAATGAGATGGAGAACAGAGAGGGCTTCCTGCTTACACTGCTCTCTGGTGAACTCCTTTCCTGGCCCACCTCCCTGCAGTTTGAGTCATAAGCTCAACCATCCATTGGGAAAGGTTTCTTATTTGAGTAACATCTTTAGTTTTTACAAACTCTCAGGGCATTTTTTGGGCTCATAAAGCCTTACACCTATTTGCTTGTGGTGAGCAGGTGTGGTACACCCAATGGATTTGCTACAGATGCATCTCACCTTATCGAAGGACGTAACTTACAGAATCGTATTTCCCCAGCATGTACCAGGGGGCCCTCCTACTTCCCAGAGAGAATATTCTTTCCCACTGGAACTCTCGGCTCTGAAAGACAGCTTTACAAGGAAGGATCTGAACAATAACCAAACCTAATAGGACTGTATGCAGAGAGTCGCCGACCATGAAAATACCTTAGGTAACCAGAAGCTTCCAGGAGCACCTTTGGTAAATAGGATGGCAAATGAGGCTGCAACTGATTTACTTCCTTGTTTTCAATCAAGACTCACACGCTGGGCTCCAACTTACTGCCTCACAAACGTCACCCGGCCTTGAAAAACGAGAAGGTGGGGAATAAGGAAAGAGGGTTCTAGGCAGGAAAGAATTTCCAAGTCATTTGCCTTACTTGGAGGAGCAGTGGGGATGCTGAAAGGCCTGAAGGATGAGGGTGGGTTTGTGGGCTGCAGGGGAGGGTGAGCAGGGCCTAACAAGAGATGAGGGATACCACCCAGCAGGAAGATGACCAGCTGGCAACGAGAGGGGCCAGGATGAAACCTCAGTTGGGTGATTTAGAGGATGGATGAAAGCCAAAGGCACCAAGTGAGGAGTCTGGGATGATGACAGTAAAAATAGCAACCAGATTGCCAATGCCAATCAGCATAGCAGATGCCTCAATATGCACCATCTCCAATCTCCATCCAGCCTCTCAGAGAGGAACCATCATCCCCGCACTACAGATGCAAAAGCAGAGGGTCCCAGAAACCCAGAGCGGCAAGGTCTGGCTGCCTCTAGAGTCCAGTTGGCTAGCATTACACCAGGTGGGTCCCAGTTCATGCCAAGTGCATTCACTCATCCAGCCAGCCCGCCCGCTCGTCCCAAGTCACCGCTAAGCTAGCTCCCGAAAAACACAAGAATATTTGTCCCCATGTGTCAGGGAAGGCTGCATTCTTTTTAAGAAAAATAATTATTAATTTGAATAATTAATCAAGTTTTGTTTGAGTGTAGTTGAAACACAATGTTGCATTAGTTTTGGGTCCACAGCAGCCAAGTTTAGGTATTACACGACGCTCATGGCCGGGGTAGCTAAAATCTGTCTCCCTGCAACGCTATTACAACGTCATCGACCGTCTTCCCTATGCTCTGCCTTTCGCACCCGTGACTTAATTCCTTCCATAACTGGAAGCCTGTATCTCGCGCTCCCCCTCCCCCATTTTATCCATACCCTACTCCCCTGGCAACCATCAGCTCGCTATCTGTGTTTGTGTTTATAGTTCTGATCTCGCTTTCTATTTTGTTTGCTTATTTGCTTTTTTTGTTTGTTTGTTTTGATTCCTCATATGAGTGAAATCATGTGGTATTTGCCTTTCTCAGCCTGACTTATTTCCCTGAGCATCATACCCTCTAGGTCCATCCATGTTGTTGCAAATAACAATATTCATCTTTAAAAAAAAATTTTTTTTAAGATTTTATTTATTTATTTGACAGAGAGAGATCACAAGTAGGCAGAGAGGCAGGCAGAGAGAGAGAGGAGGAAGCAGGCTCCCTGCTGAGCAGAGAGCCTGATGCGGGACTCGATCCCAGGACCCTGAGATCATGACCTGAGCCGAAGGCAGCGGCTTAACCCACTGAGCCACCCAGGCGCCCCAACAATATTCATCTTTTTATGGCGGTATAATATTCCCACCTCTCTCTCTGACATTTTCCTTGTCCATCTGTCTATGGATGGACTCTTGCTTCCATATCTTGGCAATTGTAAATAATGCTGCCGTAAACATAAAGGTGCATATATCCTTTCAAATTAGTGTTTTCATTTTCTTTGGGTAGATACCCAACAGGGGAGTGGTTGAAGCATGTGGTAATTTTTTGAGGAGCCCCCACAGTGTTTTCCACAGCGGCTGTGTCAATTTTCGTTCCCACCAACAGCACACAAGGGCTCCCTTTTCTCCATATCCTCCCTAACACTTGTTATTTCTTATCTTTTTTATACTAGCCATTTGGAGAGGTATCAGGTGACATCTCATTGTGGTTTCGATTTGCATTTGCTTGATGATCAGCGATGGTGAGTATCTTTTCATGTGTGTGCTGGCCATCTGTGTGTCTCTTTTGGAAAAATATCTCTTCAGGTTCTTGGCCCATTTTTACACGAGATTGGGTTGCTGGGTTTTTTTTTTTTTTTTTT
>RCUC01120163.1:0-14786 GCA_003697995.1 Taxidea taxus jeffersonii
GCGGAAAACTAGAGGATGGTCGTTCTGGGGGGGCTCACAGGGAAGGTCAAGTGTGAGGCTTCCGAGAGGAGCAAAGGCTCCGGGTCACATTCCTTCCAGAATCAGATGCTCTGTTACCCCGCGGTCCTTCTCGGGGTCAAAGGCCTCGGAGACCAGGAGACGTGCTTTGGTCCCCCTGCCCTCCCCCCAGCGTTCCTGGTAAGGGCCACCGCAGCCCTGAGGGAGCAGAAGCAGGGTGCGCAGCGGCTCTCCGGCGGTGGAGAGTGCTCTGACGGAGGAGTGCTCCCCTCCTGGGACGACTCCTCCAGAAACTGCCTCCCGGTCCCCAGTGTCTCCGAAGCTGAGCGTCCTTGCTTGGATCTGGATTTGCCCAGTCGATGGCCCCATCGGGCTGGAAATCTGGTGGACTCTGCCCGGGTGGGCGGCCTGAGCGCAGAGCTGGTGCTTCAGCGATGGCGGGAGGGAGAGGAAGGCGCTGACCAGGGGCTTTGAGGGCGGCCGGCCCCTCTACGGGATCCGAAGCCTTTGTGGCTTACAGTTTCCTTCAGAAGGTGTTTCCAAAGCAGGAAACAAAGACCACTGCATGCAGCAGAACCAGGATGGCGTCCTTCTTGGTAGTGGGTGCTGAGTGGGGTGCTCCGTGTCACTGACCCCCAAACTGAGTTTTCCCACCAACCCCAGAGACGGCTTTCTGGAAGCGCAGACCTGAGCAACCTCTTCTCGCGTTCGCATGTTCGCAGAGCCGGGGGCACGTTCCCGGAGGGAGGCGACGCTCTCTGCCCACCCTTGTCGTGCCTGGTTCCGGGGCTCACGGGTCCCGCCTGGTGCGGCGTGCACAGGAGAGGCAATGTGGGTTACAGAAGGAAATGCAGGAGGAGCAGGGGTCTGCCGGCTGGGCCTGGGCCATGGGACCCCCTACCCCTACGTGGCCACGGTGTGGGTTCTCCTCCCAGGCAGTCCTCGTCGCTTGAATCGGCTCTCAACTATCCTGACAAACGTCAGTTCAGTCTTTGAATGCTTCCATCGATGGGGGTCTCATTACTCCATAGGCAGTCTTCCTCATATTTTGGGATTGCCTTGCCTCCTCTCCAAGTCCTGCCTGCCTCAGCAGCCCTGCTGACCTGCTGGGGCCAGGTGGGGTCTGGCTGGTGGTTCACAGTGCCCGCTGCAGACTGGACACTGAAATCTGTGAGAGGGACAAAGCCTTGGGACTGGCCATGGGCAAGCCTGAAAGATCACACATCAGATTTTTTTTCTCAAAAATTTTTTTCAAGATTTTATTTATTTATTTGACAGAGAGAGACACAGCAAGAGAGGGAGCAGGAATGGGAGCGGGAGAGGGAGAAGCAGGCGTCTGGCTGAGCAGGGAGCCCTATGCTCAGTCCCAGGACTCTGGATCATGACCTGAGCCTAAGGCAGATGCTTAACGACAGAGTTCCCCAGGTGCCCCTCTCCATTTTGTTTTTTTTTTTTTTTTGTGGTAAAATACACATAACATAAAATTTACCGTTTTTGACCATTTCTGGATCCACAGCTCAGGAGCATTCGAGTCATTCCCTTGTGTGTGACCGTCCTATCCCCATCTCTAGGACTCTCTCCATCTGGTAAAACCGCAAGTCCCTCCCCACGAAGCAGTGACTGGATCCCTGCCCTCAGTCCCGGAGCGCCCACCTTCTACTCTTCCTCTGTCTCCGGATCTGACGGCTGCAGGAACCTCACAGACCGGAGACCAGAGCGCTTGTCCTTCTGTGAGCCGCCCTTTCCGGGAGCAGGGGGTCGGCAAGGCCCCGCCACGCTGTAGCCTGCTGCCGGATCCTCTTCCTTTTTGAGGCCGAGTCCTAGTCTGTCGCCGCGGGGACCGCATTGGCTCGTCTGCTGGTCTGACCGTGGACGCTGGGGTTGCTCCCGCCTTGGCTCCCGTGAGTATTTGCTGCTGAACACGGCATGCCTGTAGCCCCTCCGGCGCCTGCTTTCCCTCCCCTGGGTCTACACCCAGAAGTGGGATTGCTGGGTCATCTGGAAATTCTATTTGTAACTTTTTGAGGAATGAGAACACTTTTCCACAGTGGCCACTCTCATTCCCCTTCCCACCCACAGGGCACAGGGGTCGAATTTCCCCAGTTTTGCCAACACTCCCTTTCTGATTTTGTTTCTGCTCTTTTGGTTTCTGTTTTGTTTTAGCTTAAAGATTTTATTTATTTATTTGACACAGAGAGAGATCGCAAGCAGGCAGAGCGGCAGCAGAGAGAGAGGGAGACGCAGGCTCCCCGCTGAGCAGAGAGCCCCATGAGGGGCTCGATCCCAGGACCCTGAGATCAGGACCTGAGCCGAAGGCAGACGCCTAACAACTGAGCCAGCAAGGTGCGCCTGTAACAGGTTTTTGAACAAAATTTTTAAATTTTAATGAAGTCCAAAATACCAGTTTTTTCTTCTATGACAAATGCTTTTAGTGTCCAGCACAATCTCTGGCGATGGAAGTCTCACAGATTTTCACTTGTATTTTCTTCTAGAAGTTTTACGGTTTTAAATTCTCATTTGGGTCTCCGAGGCACTCGGGGCTCGGGAGGCCCAGGACACGTCCGCGGCCGTATTCGTGGCTACCTGCCGAGCGTGTCCCTGTGGTCACCCACGGCGCGCAGGTCAGCCGCTTGGCAAGGTGAGCCAGGAAGGCATGTATGGATATTTCCGCCACTTAAATTCCTCGAGGCTCGGTTTGAGGATGTGACTGCCCTGGCACTGTCAGCCACACAGAGATCAAAGAAAAGCAGTTGGAATTCAGAAGAACCTGCAGGAAGGGTCAGCCCTGTGCTCTTCCTTTGTTTCTCCAGGTCGGTGCATCCTTCCTTTCTCTATCCGTTTTATGGAAATGCCGAACATATGGGACTGCTTCGTGATGCCATCGCTATTCCCCATATTTCGTATCACTCTGTGTCTCGCGAGGAGCACGTGTCCGGGAGCAGCAGAACGCCCGGGGGGCCCGTGCGATCAGGAGCTCCGACACTCCCAGGCGCAGGGGCGCCGCGGTGGGCCGCCGGGTCTGACCTCGGGGCAGCTCGTCCTCTGCGTGCTTCACATTTGGCTTTTCTGCTCACTTGATGGGAAGAGAGTGACAGCCTCAGTGACGTGTCATGAGCAAGGCAGAAGCCTCATGGCGCCGATCAGCTGAAGCCTGGCCTGACCCCTTTCCCAGGTCAGACAGACGCTGCTCACTTTCCTGAATCAGAAATGCCCACGAGCGTGTGCAGGGGGGTCACAGGGGTTTAGACTGCACCCCTTTCCCTGGGCCTGTTGATTCTACATGTGGATACGTCCTCAGGGCATGGGGTTCAAGCAGGAAGCATCTGGGGCCCTGTTCCCAGCTTCCCCCACGTCTACTCTGCCTCCCAGGCCCGAGGCTCCCACCATTTTCTGCTCCTGCGTACCCTCCGATGCCTGCGACTCTTTTGAAAAATCCTAAAGCTTTGGAATACTGAACATTTCATATTTTTCACTTGGATGCATCGATTATTAACGCTTTGCCCCGTTTTCTCTCTTTCCGCATTCGTACATGTGCGTCCCGTCGGAGGCTTTCAGTGAGTCGGCACGCGTGTGTGTTCGCGAGACGTGCGTGGTCTGTGCCCTTTAAAGTAGACACTTTACAAACGTCCCAGCACTTTACCTCCAACACGTGGCACCCAGAGTCAAGGACGCTGTCTTCATTTCTCCAGAATTGTAACCGGCACGTCACCAGTAGTGTCTAAGGAATGGCGGAGAAATGCACACTAGGGTACTGGGTTCCCCTTTTTAATCCTTTCAAAAAAAGACACACGAAGAACTGCAACAGAGTCTAAGTATGAACTGAAACGCGGTGGCCCGCCCCGGCCGCCCCACAGACTTTCTGAGCGCGCTGGGGTCACACTGCACATTCTGTTCTGAGCTCGGCACTGTGTGTTGGAGCTCTTGCGGTCACATACAGATCTGTCGCGTTAATGTTTTATTTTTAAAGTGGTTTTGGAGAAGTTTCAGTAGCTGGTGTATTCACTAGTTTAACCGTCTAGAGAACCGCTCAGGAACAAGTCTCATTTTCACACGAGGCCCTGTCCTCCCGGGCCCCCCCACCCCACAGCGTTTGGGGCTCGACCTCAGAGCCCCCTAAGCCACTGCAGCTGCGTTTCTTTTCGCACGGAAGGCAGCAGGGCACACGCGCTGGCCACACTTGGGCGATCGGCAGTTGGCCATAGGTCTTGGTGCTACAGTACCGGGATTTCTAAGAATGTATGTGGGGCGGGTCTCAGGAACCCTGGAGTGCACGGCCCACTCTTTCAGGTGTCTGAGTGAGGATTAAGCTGCTGTTTCTTTCTTTCTTTTTTTAAGATTTTATTTTATTTGAGAGAGAGACAGAGGGAGGAAGAGAGAGAGAGGACAAGCAGGGGGAACAGCAGGCAGAGAGAAGCAGAGTCCCCACTGAGCGGGGAGCCCGAAGTGGGGCTCGATCCCAAGACTCCGAGATCACAACCTGAGCCAAAGGCAGACGCTTCACCGCCTGAGTCCCCCAGGTGCCTTCAAGCAGCTGTTTCCGGCATAAACTATGGACTATGTGTTTTGAAGGCAGGAAATCTAAAACGTTAACCACTTGTATATGTTGCCTTCTTTGCAGGTAATGAAGTCTTGGGCGGCCTTTGAGTTTTTGTTTTTTTTCAGATTTTATTTATTTATTTGACAAGGATGGAGAAATCACAAGTAGGCAGAGAGAGAGGGGGAAGCAGGCTCCCTGCCGGGCAGAGAACCCAATGCAGGGCTCGATCCCATGACCCTGGGATCATAACCTGAGCCGAAGGCAGAGGCTTTAACCCACTGAGCCACCCAGGCACCCCTGTTTTTTTTTTTTTTTTTTTATCTAAAGATTGTATTTATTTGACGGAGAGAGAGAGCACAAGCAGGGGGACTGAGAGAGGGAGAAGCAGGCTTCCCGCAGAGCAGGGAGCCCCACGTGGGGCTTGATCCCAGGACCCCAGACTGAAGGCAGACACTTCACCACCAAGCCTCGCCAGGACCTGGCCTCTGAGACTTTTGATTGACATGTGTCTCCCTGAGGCTTCCGAAGGGGTGTTTTTGTTAAATATGTATGTGAAATAGCCCATTCTCATAGAATACCTCGTGTTTTCATGGTTCCTTTTACCTGGGGATCTCCAAGAACTATCCCAACATCCGTGGAAAGGTATGGTAGCAGTCCCTAGGTGTGCCTTACAGACAGGGACACGGAGGCTCAGGGCATGGTTAAAGTCACGGCATCACCGATGCTGACGTTTCACTGGGCATTCAGGGGATGCTGGGCACAAGGCTGAATTCAGGTATCACACCAGTGTGGCCAGTCCTTAAAAGCAGCTGGTTTTCTGGCCTCTGGGTTAGTCCTCTGTTCTTTCCCTGTTCCCCTAAAGAACCCTGCTGTCCCAGAGAGGGCAGTGGGGGAGCTTCAAGATTGAAAAAGTTGCTCGCAAGCGATTTGTGTTTCCTTTCAGAAGATCAGGGAACTCTCCAGTGCTCAACTCTCACACCCCTGCACCGTGGCTTGCGACCCCCCAGCCCAACCCCGCCTTCCCTCCAATCACCCGGGTCTGCCTCCCATTGCCACGCCGGCTCCTTCACGGTAGTCCCACCTGTCTCTGCCTTTTCTTCTTCCCGTGTTTTGAAGGAACAGATGTAAATCCCTCCTTCTCAAGGTGAGTTCCCTTCCTTCACGCTTTGTCCTGAGCCTCCTGACCTCCTCCGAGAAGGAACTCCTTTCCCGATTGCTTTTCTCTCCTGTTCTGTTGTCCCAGCGGCTTTGACTGGAAAGGTGCTGGAGGGCCTTTGGGGCAATGGCCAGACATAAACAACAAAACACAATGGAGAAACCCCAAGGCGTCCCTTGACCTTCATTCCCCAGCTCCTGGCTTGCTTCCTCAGTCCGTTCCCGGACGAATGCTGCCACCCCTGCCTCGGTCCCCACAAAGCAGCCCTCTGCCAACCTGGGCGAGGACCAGATTCCTGCGGGTACCCTGGTCTTTGGCTGCCCGCTGTCATCGGGGAAGCTCGTGAGCTTCTGCACCGAGACCCTTCTCAGAGGAGCTTCTCACCCGAGCTGGGTCGCAGGGGTGCATGAGCGCTGGTTCCGGGGGTCCCAAACACACCGGGTTAGCCACTCGCCGCTGACAAAGTCCAAAGGTAGAGAGATGCGTGACGGCGAAAGAAGAAAGGAAGTTACTTCAGTGAGGCCAGCGCTGGGAAGACCGCGGGCAGGATCTCAGGACGCTGCGAAACGCTGGGCCGACTTCTGGGTTTCTATAAGGAGGACGTGGGGCGAAGGAGGGTGGGTCTGTGAAGGCCGGCACTGAAGGTCAAATGGGTCACTGTCTTGGAGTCAGTCGCGCAGGGGACGGTGGTCCTTACCCTCCAGGACAGTTTCCGCTCCCACCGCGGGATGCTTTGTCTTGGGGTCTTCCGCCTGCGCCGAGGGGCCAGCTGGAAAGAAGAACCCACTGGAAAGTTGGAGGTCAAAATGGAGGCAGCTGAGTCCACTTTGGCCTACACACACCCACACGAATATAATTTTATAAAGATGGTTTCACATTGTGTGCACCCTCTTAATGTATCTTGGGTGTGTTTGCTGTCAAGAAATAGAGCAGCCCTGGGGCGCCTGGGTGGCTCCGCCATTAAGCGTCTCTGCCTTCGGCTCAGGTCATGATCTCAGTCAGGGTCCCGGGATTGAGCCCCGCTTTGGGCTCCTGCTCAGCGGGGAGCCTGCTTCTCTCTCTCCCTCTGCCTCTGTTCCTGTACTCTTCATCACTCTTTCTCTCAAACAAATAAATAATCTTAAAAAAGAAAACAGAATGTCATTATTATCTTTATGGCTGGCCTGGTATTTCCTGGTAAGGAGGAGCTGGTGGTCTGCAAAGCTGTGATCAATAACCTTGTATGTACCCTTTTTTCTCCTTGTTTCCTGCACTGATTGCCTTTGAGAAATTTCTGCAAATGTTCTTGAATCAAACATAAATTTCAGAGTGTGATAAAAATTGCCACACTGTCGTTCTGGACCTTCAGGAGGTGCTCCTGGACTCTGGGATGCACTTGGCACGGTGTGTGTGCAGGCCGTGCTGATGTCTGCCCACTCCTTCCTGTCGTGGGCACGTGTTTCTGGGAAGTTTGTACCTTTCCTCAGTTTCTCAAAGAGGCCGTGACACAGAGGAGCCATCATTTACTGTTACTCTCTGCCAGGCCGAGATGAGTGCGTGGGACCAACCCTTCCCACAAGCCTATTATCTCCGTTTTACAGATACGCAGCCAAGTCACAGAAGCTCTCACTTTCCCACCCATTCTGGAAAACGCAGGTTGTCTATGCCTGGCCTCCCTCTCCCACCAGAGAAGGAGTGAAGTCCTTGCTGTCCACACAAGTAATTATTTCCCGTCCTCGGGGCTGGAAGTCTCTGTACCCGGCAAGCTGACAGGCACACAGTCCCCGAAGGCCGCCTTCCTGCTCAGCCCTCTGCCTCCTCATTCCGCTCTAAATGGGCTTCACCCCAGTTTAAATCCTTGCTGATCCATTTTGAGTTGATTGTATTCTGGAGTTTCCAGGAGCATCACCATCTGGGCTAAAATTAATTTTGGGATAAATCCTCAATCTTATTATTTTTTTTTAAAGATTCTATTTATTTATTTGACAGAGAGAGAGAGAGATCACAAGTAGGCAGAGAGGCAGGCAGAGAGAGGGAAGCAGGCTCCCCGCCGAGCAGAGAGCAGGATGGATGCAGGGTCCATCCCAGGACCCTGAGATCATGACCTGAGCCGAAGGCAGAGGCTTTAACCCACTGAGCCACCCAGGTGCCCCTCAATCTTAAAAAAGTTTTTTTTTTAAAGAGTCACTTAAATATTGCCATGCCATTTAATGTCACTTAATGTTTATCCCAGTCCACCCAGCATATCACGTGAATCCCAGTGGGTGGGGGTGGGGAAAGCCTTGTTTTGTCCTACTTGGTTTTTCTTTCCTTTTCTTTTTTTCCTACTTGGTTTTCTGAAAATACAGCCCGCTGCACTGACAGGTGTTTTAATTTTTTTTTTTTTTTTGGAGGGAGGTTGAACAAGTTATTTGTGGGTAGCCTGCCACTTACTATTTAAAATTCATGTTTCTGTCTTGTCTGCATTTCAAGATTAGCTCACACTTGCTGTAGGGACTTATCTCAATGTGAAATGTCACATGATAGGACTGTCAACACTGGAAGGGACTTGAAATTCCACCAGCCGGCTGGCATATAGCATTACAAATGACAGTGGCAAACTGTGGATGTACCTGAATGAAATTCCAGTCTCTGCTGAGATTATCTTGGGTTTTATCATGAGGTGTCCACCAAAAGCAAATACTGTCTTATTCCTTCCTTTTGACCATTTATATGATCTACTAAAAGAAAGAATAGAGAACTGACTCAGATAAAGACATGTTTTTTGTTTTCTTTTGCTAACAGGTCACTTACTAAAAACTATGGTGTAAGTGATGCAATGAAGTTTAAGGAACACAAAAAAAGAATATACACAATATAAAACTATCTTTTAAGTAGTGCCAGGGAGCATGAATTCCTCCTGTCTTCCAGTTCCTTCTACCTGGATTAAGGTTCAAATTAACATGAGGTAGATCAGCAGGAAAACAATCAAATTTAATAGCTTACACATAGGGCATCCACAGAGACACGGAAATGCCAGAGACAGACAAAATGAGATACATATATGTCATCCTGAATTAAGAAAACGGTAAGGGTCTGGGGCTTTGAAAGGAAGGACTGTAATTCACAGGGCAATGAGAAAAAGAGCAAATGTTCGCCAATTCGGTGTTTGTCCTGCCACTGGATGGGTCACTCACATAAAATTTATCTCTGGTAGTAACCAGTGTTCTCGGGAAGACTCCCAGTTTAGATTCTTTCAGGTAATTAAGGGAGGGGCAAAAAATTCTGTTGAGCCCACAGGGTCTCCTTTGCCATCAGCTCAAAATAATCTTCATGCCAGAGTGGCCTACCTTGGGGCAGTCTGTCCCCCAGAGTAGGACAAACTAGAGCCAGGGCTACTTAAGCCTTCCCGGTGCCTAGAGGGAAGCTTATTAATCAGATGTTATAAATAAAAAGCGTTGAAAATATCTTCTACTAAAGGCTCTCAAGGGCTTAGATCAGTTGGGGGGTGGTGGGGGGAAGTTGTCCCTTCTCTGCTCCTAGGTTCTTTGCCCCTCTACTAATTAAACTGACCTAAGACCAAGGGAGGGGAGAACAAACAATGTGCGCACCTTGCGTACCTAGGGGACATCCCGGAAAACCCAGGAGCTCCCTGAAACGGTCTAAGACCCCGCCTTCAACACCGCCCTGGAGCGGAAGCCAGAGGGTGCTGGGGTGGGGAGTCAACTCCAAGAGGGGAGCAGGGGTGGGGGTGGTGGGTGGGTTCCAGGAGGGGTGCGGGAGGCACAGCAGGCAGGGCTGGGGTGGGAGGTCAGTTCCAGGAGGGGTGCGGGAGGCAGGGCTGGGGTGGGGGGAGCAGGGCTGGGGTGGGGGGTCAGTTCCAGGAGAGATGCGGGAGGCACAGCAGGCAGGGCTGGGCTGGGGGGTCAGTTCCAGGAGAGGTGGGGGAGGCACAGCAGGCAGGGCTGGGGTGGGGGGAGCAGGGCTGGGCTGAGGGGTCAGTTCCAGGAGGGGTGGGGGGGGCACGGCGGGCAGGGCGGGGGGGGGGGCAGTTCCGGGCGGGGGTCAGTTCCGCGCTCCCCGGAGACGCGGTCAGCCTCTCTCGCTGGCCCTGGGGGCGACCCGCTCGCACGCCGACCCCTGTGCACGGACACGCCCCGTACCAAGGGACCGCTGCGGCTCAGACCGACCCTGGGCCTGCAGGTCCTTAAACGTGACCGCCCACGCTAGGCCGCGTCAGAGAGGCCTGTCCCCGCGGCCGCGGCGGGCCGGACACCAGGGAAGGCCTACGGGCGCGGGCCCAGCCTCCTCCGCCCCGCCGCCGCCGCGCGGACCCGTGGACGCCGAGCAGCACGCGCGGGAGCTCCTCCTCCACCCCCACCCCCAGTCCAGCCTCCGCGAACCTTCGGGAAGGCGGGCGGAGCGGGGCGCATGCGCGGCGTCAGGGCCGGGCGGAAGTGCTCGTCGCCGCGCCGCCGCCGCGTGACGCACTTCCTGTTTGTTGTCGGAGAAAGGAGAGAAAGGAAAGCGCGAGGAGCCGCCGCCGCCACCGCCGCCAGCGCCGCCGTGCCGGAGCCGAGGGGACCCGGGCCGCCGCCCCGCCGCGCCTCCTGCTCGCCGCCGGCTCCCTGTTCTCGGTGAGGGTCGCCCGCGGGCGGGGGTCGGGCGTCGGGCCGGTGTGGCGCCGGGAAAGGGGGTTAGGCCGGGGGTCGGACCTGCGGCCTGCCGCGGGGTCGGGGCTTCGGGGCTGCGCGTCTGGCTGGGGGTCCGTCGGGGGCCGGGGCCGCGGGGAGGGGCCGGGCCGGGAGTCGGGCGAGCGGCGCGGGCGGACGTCGGGGGGCCGGGGGCGGACGGCGGGCCCCGGGCTGGGCGGGTCGGGGGCGGGCGCCGGGCCGGGCGCACAGAGGCCGGGGGCGGCCGGGGGCCCGGGTCCCGGGAGTTGGGGCGGCATTCGCGTTTGCCCGGCTCCGCGCCGGCGGTTGGGCCGGGGCCCGTGCGGGGCGGGCGGCACGAGGGGCTGTTTGTGCCGTCGAGTCCCGCGTGGACGGGCCCGGAGCCCGGAGCCGGTGGGTTGGCGGCGGGAGGCGCGGCCGCGCGGGAGGCGGCGGCGGGGAGGCGGCCCGGGAGACGCGAAGCCGCGCGCCCGGACCCGGGGCTCCTCGGAAGTTTGGCGCCGGCCGTGCGCTGGGCTCGCCGCGGCTGCGGCCCGAGTAAGGCCGAAGTGAGGTCCCCGAAGGTCCCCGAGCGCGAGGCTGCCGCCTGCTCGCGCCAGCCCGGGGCACGGCCGCCCGCAAGGTCACCCCCGAGGGGCCGGCGCTGCCCTCCTCCGCGCCCTGCCCCGGCCCCGGCCTGCGAGACGGCGCTTGAGTGGGGAAGACTCGGGTCGACGACGAGAGGCGGGAGAAGCCGTGGCAGTGAGCTGCTTGCGGCCGCTTTCCGGGCTCCCAAGCGTGCGGTGCGGTGCGGTCCCTTCCCGGCCCCGCCCCGGCCCTCCGGGCTCCCTGGGAGCCTCCCCGGGCCTCCCGCCGCCGTGGGAACTTGTGCGGTGGGCGGCCAAGCGGGGAGCGGTCTAGGCCCCGCACGTGCGGTTGGGCTGCGGGACGGGACTGCGCGTGGGGTCCCCTGAGCTCGGCCTGGACGGACCTGTTGCTGAAGGACGGGCCAGGACGGGTGGCCGGGAGCCTTGCCGAGCTTAAGGGAAGCGTCACCAGTTCTAGATGTGGTGGTCGCGCTGTGACGCTGGTGGTCTGAGACGCTCCGGCTCTGCAGGCCGGGTGGGGAGGCCCCGAGTGCGGGCTGCCGACGAGCCCCCACGGGCACGATCCCCCACGGGCACGACGCGGCTGGCCGGCCGGTGGCTGCAGCTTTCTCCTAGCGAGCCCGCCGCTCCTCGCGCGGGACTGGAAGCAAACAGCTGGTGCGGGCGCGGGACAGTTCCCGCCGTCCGTCCTCGCTCCTGACCTAGCAACTCAGAGTCCAGCCGGCGGTGCGACGAGGGCACTTGAAAACTCAGTAATTCTTTAAAAGGTTTTACTTACGTATTTGAGAGGGAGAACGTGCGCGCCAGAGAGAAAGAACATACAGCTTGGAGGGAGAGGCAGAAGCACACTCCCTGCTCAGACCTGGGACTCCATCCCAGGACCCCAGGGTCATGACCTGAGCACAAGGCAGATGCTTAACTGACTGAGGGCGGCCCCCCCCCCCCCCGCCCTCACCGAGTTATTTTAAAATCAGCTTTTCAGGGTTGCTGTGTAATGCTGACTGTGTCACCTTGGTGATGTTCCCTGTTCCCTTCTGCTGGTGGGCCTGCCCATTAAAGGTCAGCTACTGCGTTAATGGTCAAGGCTGATGACCTGCCTTTTCTGAGATCTGTTGGTAAGGATCAAGTGAGTGGAATCAGCCTCTATTTGTAAGTTGATATTTTAACAACATATAAAAACCTTTTTTTGTTGAAATCCTGGAAATGAATCTGATTTAGGGTAGGGGTGGTCTGTGTTAGAAATTTGGGTTGCTTTTATTTTGTCCAGGACACCACCTAGTGGTGAAATGGGCATAATTGCAGGTTTATTGGGGAATTAGGATGGGGACTGTGGCAAGAATTAACAAATGCTGTCCTTTCTCTTTGATAAATTTCAAGTTCTTTGTGAGAACTTGAAATTCGGGAGGTAAGGAGCCTGCTTCCCTCTCTTCCTGCCTCTCTGCCTCCTTGTGATCTCAGTGTGTCACAAAAATAAATACATAAAACTTTAAAAAAATAAACTCAGGAGGTAAATGAGAAGAACAGCAAGGTTAGTGAAGATAAGTATAGTGATAGGAGTGATAATATAGGAAGGACAAGTGACTGTAATCTCTACCCGCACCTTGGGGCTTGAACTCATAGCACCAAGATGATGCATCACATACTGTACCAACTGAGTCAGCCAGGTGTCTTGGAAAGACTTATCTAAAACCTAATTAAAGAAAATGAGTTAATGGGTAACTCAGCTTGGAGAACTTTGATGATTTTATTATATATCAGTTATAGGTATTTTCTTCAAAATTTTGTATTTTAATGGGAGCATACAGAATCACTGTTCACCCTTTTTGTTTTAATATCCTATCTAAGAAAGAAGTAAGTTTAAAAAATACATATTACTCTTTCTACTGTTCATTTAAATACTTCACTTTTAAGGTAGGGAAAATTAATTTCTGAAAAAAGAAATGATGAAGGTGGGGGCTCCTGGCTGGCTCTGTCAGTGGTGCGGGCGACTCTTGGTTTCGGGTTGTAAGTTGGAGCTCTGTGTTGGATGTAGAGATGACTTAAAAATAAAATCTTGGAAAGAATTATAGAGGCAGTGAAGTTCCTCAGGGTTGCATTGTATGTCAAAGTTGGCGGGGGGAGTGTAGTTTACTTACACCTTTGATACCTCATTTCAGAAGCTCTTCCTTGTTTGGGCATTCCTTGTTGGAAGACGCCATTCCTTGTTGGGCAAGCTATTTCCTTGTTAGCTTGGTTTTCTCTGAAAACTTTGATCCTTTCTTAACATTTGTGAGGAGTTTCGGTTATCCTAAGAAAGAAACAGCTGCCACAAGTGGCTCTGAGGCAGTAGAACTGCATGGATTGTGAGTTGGTGGTTTTTTTTTTTTTTTGCGTGCTTTTGTTTATAAAAATTCTCCAGTTATTTTAGGATTCTTAAGTTCAGTTGCAAGGATCAGTTTTATTTGGAAGGGTGATTTCTTCAGGTGGTATGTGATTTGTACCCTTTAAAATTCTCGTTCTCCTTTTCACCAACGCTGGATTCCAGGACCTTCCTGTGTGTTCCTTGGGGTAGGCCTGGAATCATCACTTCCGTGCTCCGTGGGTGCCTAAGGCGTTGCCCCAGACCCACAGTGCTGAGAAAACCTTGTTTGGACAGGATCCTTCCTGGTTTGTCTTTGTCCTGATGACCCTTCTGTGATTAGTAATGGAATCCAGACTTTGGGAAAGTTGGGAGGCAGAAATACCCACTTTGAATTCACAACCAGAACTGGGTACTTGCCACATTTTCTGTTTTATTTTAATGGAAGGAAATTAATTAGTCGTGCCTGTAAGTGTGTAATAGCCCATGATTTCCGGTTTGGGCGATCATTGAGTGGAAGTGGCTTCCTTGTCTGTCTCAGGAGTCCTTGAGGCGTATTGGGCAACAGATATGTAAGTAGACGGCTTGTGGTACGGAGTGACGGTTCCCTTCTGTGTGTCTGTCCCCAGGTGCCCCCCCCGTATTATGAGAATTCTCAGGTAATGAAATGGTACATAGGAAACTTCTCCAGATTTATTTTATTCTTTATCTCTCTCTTCCTCGTTCCCTCCCGATTTAAAGAAAACACAAGCAGGGGAAGCAGCAGGGGGAGGGAGAGGCAGACTCCTGGCTGAGCAGGGAGCCCAATACAGGGCTGGATCCCAGGACCCTGAAGGCAGATGCTTAACTGACTGAGCCACCCAGGTGTCCCGGGATTTACTTATGTCTTGTTAAATGTCTTGGGTGCTTTCATTTTCCATTAAGCAAACAGCATTCCACTAAATGAGCTTGATGCCACAGAAGAATTAAACATTAAAAAAAAAAATGGTTTCTGGGACGCCCGGGTGGATCAGTCGGTTAAGCAGCTGCCTTCCGCTTGGGCCATGATCCTGGAGTCCTGGGATAGAGTCCTGCATTGGGCTCCTTGCTCGGCAGGGAGCCTGCTTCTCTCTCTGCCTCTGCCTGCCTCTCTGTCTGCCTGTGCGTGCACTCTCTCTCTCTCTCTCTCTCGATAAATAATTAAAAAAAAAAATGGTTTCTTGGGGCGCCTGGGTGGCTCAGTTGGTAGAGCATGTGAATTATTATTATCATTTTTTTGGACTGTGTGACTCTTGATCTTGGGTTGTTGTAAGTTCAAACTCCATGTTGGGTGTGGAGATTAGTTAAAAATAAAATCTTAAGAATAAAGTTTTCTTTACAGTTATCCCTTTTCTGAGTTAATAGAAGTAACAAGTATTTTGATTTGCTGGGTTTTTAAGCTAAAGATTGGGAATGTGTTCAATGGATACATGATCTTTCGCTCCAATTCTGTTAAGATAATGTATAATGTGCGGCAGTCTGGGTGGAGAAGAAGAAAAGG
>RCUC01120164.1:0-15116 GCA_003697995.1 Taxidea taxus jeffersonii
AAAAAAAAAAACAACTAACAACAACAACAACAAACCACCTGAATGACAGTGGTGGCGGTTGGGGCATCATGAAGGGACACCTGAGCTAAGTGAAAAAGTTCTCAATGGCCAAAGCTGAAACTCTCAGAGTAACGAAATAATGTAGTAGTGAATTATAACTCAAAAACGGATATAAATAAATGAACAAAGTAATACATTGGGGGGAAGAGACAAATCTCCCATGCAAGCGACTTCCACACCAGATCTGTGGATTTTTCACCCTCGAGTGGGCGAAGCAAACTCTCCTGCCCTTACGTGTTGGCCTCGAAGAGTGACTTCCCTCCAAAGCGCACAGTATGCAAAGAGGGAAGAAAGAGGAACTTTCCAGGGGAGAAACCTGACCAGGACTCCCTCAGTCAGGTCATCAAGGTTAATCCCATCAGTGACAGTGACGAGTCATGCTGATAACACGCACCCTTAATGTGATGTAATGAGAAAAACCCCGTCCCTGTGTGGTATTCCTTCCCCCCAAAATCTAGAACCAGGCGAATTATGAGAAAAATATCACATAAATCCTATCCGAGAGGCACTCTGAACAATACCTGACCAGGATCCTCAAGACGGTCAAGGTCATCAAAAACAAGGCCAGTGTGAGAAACCGTCTCAGCCAAGAGGTGACACGATGGCTACGTGTCATGTGGCATCTTGAATGGGATCCTGGGTCAGGAAAAGGGTAAAAGGTGAAAACCAAGGAAATCTGAATAAAATATGAATGCATGTTAACAATAATATACTAATGGGTGCCTGGGGGGCTCAGCCAGTTATGTGTCTGCCTTGGGCTCAGGTCATGACCCCAGGGTCCTGGGATCAACTCCCACAGAGGGCTCCCTGCTTCTCCCTCTCCCTCTACCCCTCCTCTCTGCTTATTTTCTCTCCCTCTCTCTAATAAATAAAATAAATATTTTTTAAAAATAACGTACAATATTCATTCAATAATTCTAACAAATGTGCCATACCCATGTAAGTTATTAATCACAGAGAAGACAGGGTTTGATATGTATGGGAACTCTTCATACTATCTTTGTAACTTTTAGGTTAGTCTGAAGGAAATATAAAATTAAAGGTCTGCTTTACAAATCAACTGATTCCACATTAAAATCCTGACCCATAGCTCTTCAAGAACACACCATGTTGATCAGCGATCCAAAGATCAGAGGGCTAGAGCCCACTACAGCTGCCTCCCTGGACCAACTGTGACCTTACCTGCCAAGTGAAGCAGGATGAGAAAGATGCCCTCAGTACCCCCCTTCCAGATCTCACCCATGGGCATCTGAGCAGCAGAGCCTCATCCCACCTGTAGGACTCGCCCCACAAATGCAGAAACGTACAGAGAAGAATACAGAAGAGCCTCCTGACCATATTCCATGCAGACAGTTACACCACATTCGCTGTCCCCAACACCGACGTCAGGTGTGCCCTGTCATTTCTCAGTGTCTTTACATTGTTCTCATAGGTGCCTCTGCCTTCCTCATTTACATCCCATCCCTACTTCGAAGTCAGAGCCGTAGCACACTTCAGGTGTTCTAGACATGCTGGTGGCAAACTCTAGAAGCGGATTCACGTTTTAATGGTAATCCTACGGACTTAATTCCACAAAATTTACCAGGCTTCAAACTACACAGCTAGAAGCTCTAGGGGAGGAAAATGACGATAACACCTTGTTCATGTGGAAAGGACTGTCATCCTCATGGGGGGGGGGGGGGGGGGACCAGATTGCCCTAGCACAAGAGGGCCTGTAATGTCACATATGTTAACTGAGCAAATATCACACAAAATCACCACGCAGATTAAATCCAGGGGTGGGCTGGGATTCTGAAATGAACAATAAAGACTGCAAGTATTATTCTTATTAAGGACATATTGTCCGCACATTGTCATAGCTCCAGACATGGAAGTCTAACTATAGACTTAACATTTTAGATTTAGTTACATAAACTAAAAGACAAGACATTGCTGTTTTTAAGCCATCATCACACCATTTATTCATTAAGGTTTATAAACAAAAAAAATCTAGTAATTGTCCTTGTAATTAGTCTTTCTTATTCAATGAGCTGACCTAATAAGCATTCCCTCTACACCCTTCCAAAATGCCAGCATCAGATCTGTTCCAGAAGCCCCCTCTGTCCCTGGCAAGTCAAACACCGTCTGTAAATGTCCACCCTCAAGAATCCTGCAATAGCTCAGAGACAAATTCACAGAGAGAAAATGATACCCTGCTACTTGTAGGCAAAGGAAGCCCTGACTGAGTAAAATATCTGGCTGTAGTCATGGGCATTTCCTAGCTCGTATTTTCTTATTAAGATAATACATTTTTGGGGGTACCTGGGTGGCTCAGTCATTAAGCATCTGCCTTCTGCTCGGGTCATGGTCCCAGGGTCCTGGGATTGAGCCCTGCATCGGGCTCCCTGCTCAGTGGGGAGCCTGCTTCTCCCTCTCCCACTCCCTCTGCTTGTGTTCCCTTTCTCGCTGTGTCTCTGTCAAGTGAATGAATAAAATCTAAAAAAAAAAAAAAAAAACCTGTTTTGTGGGGAACATGCAAACAGAGCACCAGTTTTCCTTTCCATTTGCTAGACATCATTTTCCTGGTGGAAAATGGCCATGGGAGAAAACACAGCAGGCAGGTGAACCACAGGACGGATACAAAGGGCCTGTTAGGTAAGAGCCAGAACAATGGAATTACAGAGGTTGGGTCCTCCCATCTCTTAACCTCACACAGAATCTCTGACAGATACAAACCCCACTTGATTACCTGTACAAACGGGAAGCTCACTACATCCATGAGGCCCTGGGTTTAAATGGGCAACTAGCCCTACTTGGTAGAAGGGGCTTTGCTGGGGGGATTGGGGTACCTGCTACTCACAGCTTTTCCAAGCTGCTCGGAACACCAAAAGTTCCCTCCTTCTCCCCAGGAGCCCGGTGGGTAACTTAAATGAATCCAGCAGGCAGACAACTCCATATGGCACTGCGGTCACCATAACACACTGGCAAGCCAGCGCCTTTTAACTGGAGGTGACACTCGGCAGCTGCAGAAGCTATACAAGCAAGCCTCGTGCTACCTGCAATCTGTAAAGTAAGAAATAAGGGTCACTATGTAAAATCCTCCTTAAAAGAAAACAATAACCATAGCAACAATTCTGTGGCCCCAACAAAACCCGTCCTCATAAAAGACACTTATCCAAATACGGGAAGAGGATTATTGGTTTTTTCACCAAAGTCCCATTTGCTGTGGGCTCAGGCTGAATTTCCTGTCCTGTTACTTGTAAGCCACCAACCCCAGGGGCCTCGCTGGAGGCAGTGTCCTAGGCTCTGGGGCAACATTCCTGGGCCTTCTACCCCTCTTTTTCTCTTCTGTGAGGGACTGAGAACAAACCTCTTAGAGAAGTAAATGAGACTAGTTAGGGAAGTGCCCAGGAGAGAACCTGGCCCAAAATAGGTACTAAGTGGCTTGAAAATGCCTTGTCACGCTTCTCTGGACACACTCCTGTTTGGGCCTGCTTATTTTTTTTTTTTTTTAAAGATTTTATTTATTTATTTGACAGAGATCACAAGCAGGCAGAGAAGCAGGCACAGAGAGAGAGGAAGGGAAGCAGGCTCCCTGCCGAGCAGAGAGCCCGATGCGGGGCTCGATCCCAGAACCCTGGGATCATGACCTGAGCCGAAGGCAGCGGCTTTAACCCACTGAGCCACCCAGGTGCCCTGGGCCTGCTTATTTTTAAAATGTATGGTCCCAAGTGAAGACTATTCCTGATGGGTCTGGAACAAGGGTGTAGGACAGGCCTGTGACTTCACAACCTGGCAAGCCCAGGCTTCCGCTGAAGCACCGTGAGACTGATGTCTGAATACTGTCATACTGTTGACTCAGGAGTTAGCTTCTCGTTGGCTACAAGGCTGTTTCCAATCTGGGCATACCTCTCCTAGACTAATGAACTGAGGCGGGGGGGGGGGGGGCAGACCCCGAATATATTACTTTACCTTCATTACTGTTTGATTCCAGGTGGTTGGTTTGAGCCCATCAAATCTGTGGTGACGACCAACCTCCCAAGCGTGGGTCTGGAGTCTGAAGGCAAGTGCTGGAATCCTGGCTCAGTTTCCCTATCTGTCTAATAAGGCTAATAATAGAACCTACCTCACACGGGTGCTGTGCAGATACAATGAGATAATGGACAAAAAGCCATCAGCAGAGTTCCTAGAACATAAGCACTCAGTGTGCATTAGTGATGATGACGACAATGATGATGGTTTTTATGTTACCAAAATACCAAAAACAGTAGATGACGCTGATACGCCAACAGAGCTGGGAAATGTTTGTTCAGCAAGACAGACCCCACCTGCCAGAACTATCCAGTGTCTATTTGCAGGTTTCTTGGGTCATTCTGCCAAATCACGGACAAGGACGCAAGAGAACGACCTGATGAGCTAGTTCCCAATTAAGGCACCAATGGCTTCGTGGGCTCCACCTTCCATCCCTATCTGAAGATCCCGTGACCATCTCACCAATGTCTGATTATAAAAAATAATATCCTCCAGGGGCGCCTGGGTGGCTCAGTGGGTTAAAGCCGCTGCCTTCGGCTCGGGTCATGATCCCAGGATCGTGGGATCGAGCCCTGCATCAGGCTCTCTGCTCTGCGGACAGCCTGCTTCCTCCTCTCTCTCTCTGCCTCTCTGCCTACTTGTGATCTCTATCAAATAAATAAATAGATAAAATATTTAAAAAAAAAATAATATCCTCCAGAGCTCTCAGACTCCTGCCTCTCCCACTACCCAGGGGGTGGGGAGTATGTGTGTCGGGATGGAGGGGGGCACAAGCTGGGGGTGACCTTGGCTCCCCAGATCACAACACCCTGGCAATACCTGACCCAGGTCCGGTGCAGGAGCTCAGGGCACAAGAAGCTGTGGTCCCTTGGCCAGTATCTCACCTTCCTCTACTCCCATTCTACTTCCTCGGCTTCAGAAGTGTATTTGAAGCTCCTGCTGTCCCAAGAACAAATATTATTTCCATCTTTTACTTGTAAAAGCAAAATGTGCTCCCAAAAACAAAGAAAAGAAAATCTATAATCCCCTGCCTCTTCTTTTCGGAGGCCACCCTGGTAGACCCTGCCTGGCTCTCCAATGCTGAACCAGCTCGAGCACACACCCGTGCAGCAGTCACAGTCTTCCCCCTTGCTTCTGAATGTGGTCGACGCCCTTTTACAAAACTTGACTTAGAACCCACATATTATCCTGAGATTGCTTCTTCCTCTTAACAAGCCTCATGGACATCCTCCCGAACCTAAGAGGAATTTTAAATAGGTGCGTAATATTCCATAGGAAACACGTACCATCATTTGCCTGTCGATGGACTTTTTCTTCTAGATGTTGCTGTGTGTCTGTGTCCGCACATCAGTATATCCAACCCTTACATATGTTCTTTCAGTTTTGAAGCTAGAGTTTTTTGCAGGGACTACGGGGTCAAGAGGATTTGTTCCTCGGTTTTATTAAGTTCTGCCAGATTCTATAGTTGTACTCTCTCCCCGCCTTTAGTTGTTTTTCCCAAGATCCCACCTCCCCGAATCTTCCCAGGGCTTCAGGCACAGCAGTCCGCGGCTGGTTCTACTCAGTCTGGGTGCCCAGGCTGAAAACCGCCAAGGCAGCCGGGTCCCTGCACCGTGGATCAGCAGGTTCAAGACAAGGGCTGCCCAGAGTCCCTCTGGTGGGCGACCAGGCAGTCTACCCCCAGCCCCGCTGCACAAAGGACAAGGCTCTGAGGTTGGCCTTCTACACAGAAACGCGCCTCGGTCTCCCACTGAAACCATTTCTAGACAGCAGATACATAAAGCTGAAGTAACATCATGATCACACAAGCACCAAAGGACATGGGGACAAGAAAGTGAAGGAATCGAGGGCCAGGAGAGGAACAGAACCTGGGCTGGCACCACAGCTTTGAAGGATGGCCACACAGTAAATACAGCTTGAAGCCCCTGCTGGTTTCTGAACTGGAGCTTACTTTGGCATTTTAAGGAAGTATTCAGAAACAGCGGAGTCTCACTCATGGTGAGCAGCTGATTGCAGGGTCTAGGTTTCAGACATGGCAAGCAGAGCCTCTGAACGTGGCCACGGAGACTTCTGGTGTGGGCATGCTCCCTCAGGGCCCAGGAGGCCATGTGTCACAAGGGGTCCTGGTGGAGAGGGGAGGCCCCCAATGGGACTCCAACCAGACTTGTGAGAGCAGTCCAGGGGGGAAGAGCAGGGAGTCTCAGAGTGCAGGGGAGCTTTCAATACAGAAGAATTTCTGTGTTGGCACACAGCTCCCCAAAAAATGGCACAGGAAGACCTAGGCTTGGAGGGAGATGCAGCAGGGCATGACTTTTGACAAACAATGGAGCTCTCTTGGTTTTGGTTTCCTTGTTCAGACCTTAATGGAGATGGAGCACATGCGGAACATGGGAGGTGCTCCCTGAGTGTTTAGTTACAGCAGTTCCGACTACCCTGTTACCACACCTCTTGTGGTTGCTACTCCTCCCCCGGGGGGCTGCATGGCACAAGCTCCCACCGAAATAAGCCACAGGACCTCTCAGTTGGCCTGCCATACAACTCTAGTCTCCCCATGAGCCAAATCTGCCAGGTGCTAGGGCTTGG
The DNA here is from genome assembly GCA_003697995.1 of Taxidea taxus jeffersonii. Lineage (NCBI taxonomy): Eukaryota > Metazoa > Chordata > Mammalia > Carnivora > Mustelidae > Taxidea > Taxidea taxus. The sequence continues at coordinate 6,655 of RCUC01120164.1, forward strand.
TGGCGATTAGAAGATGGCAGTGGTGACCAGTATTTCAGGGCTTACATCCATGGCTAACTGTACCTCCAGAAGAGTGTTGGAAAAAAGTCAGAGCATGACAAAAACTATGGCTGGGGTGAGGGAAATGGGGCAATGGGGATCGTAGTCATGGCCAACTGGTTCCCAAGAAAGGTTCCAAGAAGGATTGGACTGGGATTCTGGGGACTGGCCTAGGGCCTCCTGACAACTCACGCCAACCCTCTGCGATGCTTTTGAACTCACACAAAAGGAAGAAGTGGACCTGGGACCTTATGGTTTCTTCATTCTTCGTGGTCTTCAACTTTTCTCCGACAAAACGACTGGGAGTCTGACTGCCGAGCTGGCCGGTCTCTGCAGGCTCGGTCCTGATGAAAAGGAGGGCCATTGTTCTCCAGAACAGGGCCTTGTTCTCCCGAAACCTCACTCACCACCACCGCCCGACAGGTGCGTGAACTGGCAGAAAGTGAGGGACAAGGGAGTCATCTGATTCTAGGCTCCTCTCCCCCTTCTGATTATAGCGCATGAGGTTCAACCATTGCTGGAAACAACTCCCATGGCCATCATGTGAGTAACCACTTGAATAGAAATGGGACAACACTGTCTTCTGTCTTCTTGCCAAGTTTCCAGCTCCAGAGATGTGGCTTTTAGGATTTCCCATAAAAGCCCAAAGTGGCAGCATAAACAAACCTACTACAATAATTACCCACCCCACCTTCCCCAGCTTCCCCCCCCGGAAACTCTTATCTTTTCTCTCAGTAGTTACTCCTCACGAAGCTCTCTCAGATTTATTACCTATGTGGGACAATTCATCATCTAGGATAAATACCATCTTCTTCCACTGGGCAGGCCTGTGCTTCAGGTGGCTGTCATTTCTGTATGGTACGCATAATTAAATGGGGGCCGGGGAAGACGGAGCATGTTAAGATAATGGGTTGTTTTCTTCTGCGTTATTATATATTCACAAAACTAGCTGTTGGCAGCGAACTTTATTTCTCTACTACAATCTTATGCCATTGGGCTGCTTGGAGGACACAACCACTGAGTTTTGGAGTCACTGCAGAGAGTGAAAAGCACATGGGTTTTGAAGGGACGTATGGTTCAACAACATGGAGGCTGTGTGACCTTGGACAAGTCACGTAAAACTCTCTGAGCACTAGCTTCCTGATTTGTAATAGGGAAATGAAAATCCTAGGGACCATTCTTGTAAGGATTGAAAATACTATTTACAAAGGGCCTAGTTCTGTGCCTGGCACAAAGTGAGTTCTTTTTTTTTTCTTCTTAGAGTTTTTAAATTCCCATTAGTTAACATCCAGTGTAATATTTATCTCAGATGTACAATTCTGTGACTCAGCACTTAAAATAGCTGGTGCTCACAGCAACACAAGTGGGTTCTTAATCAATGGCACTAACAGCGGCTGTTTACCCAGGGTGGAAAACTGGATCATAGTTCTCTGAAGACAAGAGAATTTACAATGTATGAGCATAGTTTTTCAGTGATATTTTCTCCATAAGGATTAATACCTCTTATAGTATTATAATATGGAACAACCAAAGAGGAGGTAAGAGAATGATTTGAAGACAGTCAGGATGGAGGCTCTCTGTCTTGGTCCTGTCTCTAGGCAGGGGCTTTCGAAGAGAAGACTAGACATAGTCATCCCAGATCCTAGAAGCCACCATCAGAAGAAGAACCAAGATGGTGGTCGTGGAGCCCAACTTTGTAAATGCCTATTGATTGAAGAGTGTTAAGTGTGATTCAACGTCCTCCTCTCTCCTGAATTAACACATTCAGCAAATGTTTCTTAAGCACATCCCCTGGGTCAGGGTTTGTTTTAGGTCTTAGAACAAAACCAAACAAGACTCTGCCCCAACTTCCCATAATATTCCCATCCCTGGATCAGGGACCAAGGCCTTGAAGGCCAGTGTTCCGGAATGGGCTATCCAATACGGTTTGTAGCCACTAGCTGCATGTGGGTTTTTGTATTCAAATTTGTAATTTAATCAACTAAAATGAAATCAAATTGAAAACACAGCTCCTCAGTCACAGGAGCCACATTTCAAGGCTCACCTGCCACAGAGGGGTTACCAAGCAGAAAGCCCATTCCTGGCTTTGCAACTGAAATCACGCACATGGCCACAGACCTACAGCATCCGGGACACCATCATGGGGTTTCCACAGCCATCTCACCTGCCAGAGCTGTCTCAGGTATGCTCCCCAGTGGGGACTATGAGCCTAGAGTGAGCTCTTCCCCTTGGACAATCCTCAGACCCTAGGAGAGACCCCAGCTTGTCTACATCCGCATTTAAGTCGTCTTCTCTGGAGAAACATCCCTTGCCCTCCAGCGTCTCCAGCACCTTCTTTACACCTTTTCTGCCTGAGCACCAAGCAGAGGGACCTATTCACAGACCCCCATTGGCCTCAGCCTGTCCTTGGATCCACTCTCTGGTCCTCCATTATGGTTTTCCCAGGGCAAAGCCCAATTTTGCGTCTCTCACTCACATTTTGGTTCAGAAAACCACTCTGGGTCTTTTCAGCTTTTCCACCATGGCTGGACCCCCATCACTGGCTCAGACTTTTGCATGCTTTCCTAGAAATCACTCTGGGCACACCCGCTGGCCCTCACTTGCCACTTGGTGCTGAGTGTCTCCTACCAGCAGGGAATGGTCAGGGTGGACCACCGTTTTAGACTACTCTTTAGTAAATTACCGTGTCATGAAACTAGATGGTACCAGGTTTCATGCTTGAGGTGCTCTTGGCCAACCACCTAAAACTGAACTTCTGACACAAATGAACTCGTCATCATGTAGGCTGTACTGATTGCCCCTTTGTAACCTGACACAGTGCAGAAGGCTCAGTACAATCTGTCACAGCACAAGGGCACTGGCTTGGATCAGGGAAAAAAAAAAAAAAGAACTTTCAGTTTTTCGAGTGAATCAAAGGACGGATTCTTTTATGTAACAGATGTATCTTCCCAATTACCTTACGACTGAGCTAAAATTAAAAATGGTGTCCCTTATTACATACCTATCACGGCATAAGAAGGGGGGGGGATGTGCAAGCATGTCAGCCAAGTACAGCCAATAGGGGATTTTTCCTGGAAAAAAGAAAGTCCACAAAGTTGAGGATTTACAGAGAGGGAGCAAAGAGCTAATGATATGCAAATAATCTGATTTGCCCATTTTTGTATTGGCCTCTTCTCAATGGCTTCACTATCTCCCCCACCCCCTTTTCCCAAATACCACTTCTGTACTCTTCCAGATGGCCTGACCTGCTCATTTTGCCTTCCTGGTCATTTCCTCCCTTGAAGCTGGTCAAGCATAGATGCTACTCAGGCACCCAGTATGTCCAGGCAGATCCTTTCACTCTGAAAACATGGATTCATTGTTGTGTGTTCTGTGTGATTACTGGCCCCTGGTTCATTTCTCTCTCTCTCTCTCTCTCTCTCTCTCTCTCTCTCTCTCCTCCCACCTGGCATTCTCACCTTTTCCAAATGTACCAAACATGTTCTAGCTACAGGCCATTTGCACCTACTATCCTTCATCTCTGTAACAGCAACTTTCCAGTTGTGCACAAGTTCAGTCCCTCCCTCCATTCATGCATTTTGTTCAGAAAACACTTTCTTGACCGTTCTAGTCCCATGTTCTCTCTTTTCAAAATTCTCATTGCAGTTGCCTCTAGCTGAAAATATGATATACATGTTTATAGACTATCTACTCCTGCTAGAATGTGAATGCCACGAGGGCAGAGAGTGCATCAGTGGACTCCTGCTACATAATAAACCACACCAAAACCCAGTGGCTAAAAACAATAGACACTTATTTAGTTCCTAACTCTATAGTGTGGCAATTCGGACTGGGCTCAGCTAAGCAGTCCTCTGGTCTGGGGCAGGTTTGATCTCCACTAAAGCTTACTCACCCATCTGCCTTCGTTAACTGGGTTAGCACAAAGCTGGCCGGTTTGTGGCTGGGCTCTCTTGTTTTCTTTTCCATGTGAACCCCTCCCCCTAGCTGTCTAGCTCAGAGTTCCTCATAGGGCAGTCAGGGTGCCAATGCACACCTGATTTTCGTCTCCCTGAATGAGTCACATTTGTGACAGTGCCATCAGCCAACTCAGATTCAAGGGGAAGAGAAAGATACTATGCCTGTTGTCCAAAGGACCTGTGACACTGCTTTGCAGGATCCTTAATTCCAGGAGAGGAATTTCTGGTTATTTTTACAACCCCAGGACTGATATCTGTTCTAGTTACTTCTGTATCTCTAGCATTAAAACAGTGGCTGGCTTAAAATGGGCTCTCAACAAATACTTATTTTAATGAATGCAGGTAACTGCAGAGGGCCCCAAACCAGGAAACACCAAATCCGTTGGAACACGATCACAGTAGATGCTGGTGCTGTGACTGTCACAGCTCTATGCCCACCATCACCCCTTGTCTCACCACTCCCATGGAAGATGGGTACTGAACCTTTGTCTTGGTGCTGCGGGCTCAAAGCATGAAATCAGCTAGAGCTTCCGACTGGCCCTGCCTAGCACAGGGCAGTGGGACGGCCCTGTGACCCGTGAGGGAGAGAAGACAGGGCTACAAATACACACACTGGGGAAATGCCCACAAAATAGGAAGGTGATGGAGGCTGGAGAAATGAATCCTCCTCAAATGCCCACAGACATCCAATACAGATACAGTAGTTAAGAACCTGTCCCAATGCCTATTTTTGGTTAATTGATAACAACGGCTGATATCCATCTGGACTACACACACACACACACACACACACACACACACACACGTTAATTTGCAGATGAGGGACACTTTGCATTGAGCCAAATAACTATTCTCTCCAGAAACAGCTGTTTAGTGAATGAATTCGTTATTTTGTTTCTTTAAAAAATCGTGAGGCTGGGAAGTTCTCTGAGCACCATTATCATTACAAAGGGATCATTAGGATGAGTGGCTAAAAAGCGCTGTAACTATCTTTTAAAGTAGTCATATGGGCTAACACACAAAGACCCTGTATCATTGTCACTTGAATAAATATGTGCATTAAGAAGCGGAATACCTAGAATTGGTTACTGTCATGCAGAGTAGCAGACGATTTCAATTGTATTGTGTAAAGACTTAAAAGCAACAACAGGATCTCCTGGCCTTTAAATCAAAGCTTCTTGAGAAGAAAAGAGAAGCTGTAGAAAAACCTAACCCCCACCAAACCGGTATGATTCTTCATTATTTCCTCCAGTGTTGAGAAGTTTGTTAATACCCACTAGCACCCAATGCACATGCATGCACATGCACAACAGTGCCCTCATTTGGATCCCATACCACTTTTTGCCCTTTGAATGGTCTGGGCTAGGAAGAAGCCTGTGGCAGGTCGGGCAGCAGCCCTGTGGCCCACCCACTGCCCCTTGCCTTGCCATGCCAGGAACTTCAGCCTCATTGCCAAGTGCCAACACCTGCCTTTCTCTGCTTGAGGGCTTTCTCTAACCATGGAAGCCTGTTTAGCAGGACAGAAACAGCAGAGCATTAACAACCACCCCCCTACCCCAGCCCACAGCCCTCAGCCAACAACCAAAGTAGTAGCAAGCACATAAATGCCCAGGTCCCCTTGCCCTTTGAGCAGGACAATTCTGAGACACAAGTTCTTGCAAGAGAACAAATGTCTGCCAGGTTCCCCCAGGGGGGATGAAGCTTGGTCTCCCACAGAGGTAGCCGCTTCATAAAAGCAGTTTCGGTGGCAGTCCCCCTTTCCTGGTTTTATCCCCCTCCCCAATCCAATGCCAGCATCTCCTTTGCCTTCCAAATAAGTTGCTGACCCTGGGGTTGGCTTACGGAGGAACATAAACTAATACAGAGCTCCAGCCTTCTAACCACCCCTCTCCCCCAGAACACAGTCTGCCCCAGTACCTTGGGTTGTTGCTTGGAGCTCCTTAGTTTTAGAATGTGGGCCAGGTGAAAACACAGTACCCCTGAGGGAAGCCTCAGGTCCAGCACCGTGAGCTATTTATATCTTAATGAGCAGAAAGGACTTGGAAACAGGAGGAGGCTAAGAGCCTGGGTCCCAGAGGCAAGGCACACCCAGAACAGGTGGAAAGAGGATGAGGGATGGGCGAAGCAAGGGGCTCATGGCTCCACCTTCTCCCTGGGCCTGGAAGAGTCCTGTCAGGCAGTCATGCAAGGCCCTAACTCAAATCAGACCACTGCAGATGAGGCCAATCACCCTGACTTCACTAGCAAGTCCTGGTCTCTCTCTAAACCTGGCATTCCTCATCTTTAGACCTGGAATAATAATAACGCCGACATCCGGTTTGTTACAATTAAATGAAACGTTCCGCATAAAGCGCTAAACTCAGTCAATCTCACTGAGACTTCACTCTGAACGGATACTTTATGATTCTCTTTATAATTCTGAATAACAAAACCTCGAATTTTGGATTTGTCGCGTCCTGACCTGCCAAGGATCCAAGATCAAAGCAAACGGGAGCACAGAAAGAGCAGTTGCTCAGTTTCTAGCCTCACCCGCCCCCCCACCACCTCTGGATCAGGGGCGCACAAGGGCACACACCTAGCCCTGCGAACAGTTCTTGTCCATTTCCTTTCAGAGCGGGGACACAGACGACACCGGGGCAGGGCGTGGAGGGATGAGGGATGTCAGGTTCAACTCTCCTGTAAAAAGCGCATTTATCCTACATCCTCTCCTGCTCAACTCTTCTTCGCTGTGTGAGCGGATCTGCGGCGCCGGCAGCAGTCCAGAGCCATTTTTCAGGCGCTTTGCAGCAGATGTGATCATTATAAAATGCACCATCAGAGGACTATGGTATTTATTTGTTTTCCTTAATTTCAATTTTTACTAGCTTGCCTTTAAAGACAGCAAGGCGCAGATTGAGCCATAAACTGTCAGATCCCGTACTTATGAGGCTACCAATTTCCTAAAATGTGAGATGATTTAAATTTCCAATCAAACGGACAGATAGAAAAATACAACACAGCTCCGGTAGGAGTTGTAAAACTCTCAAGCTCTGTTTTACCCCTTTTAATCTTTTTCAGCACGGAGTATCAATATGGACATAGAGAAAATAATTGCACATGCAGAATGAGAAGTTCATCAGAACCGGGGCGAGGGCTGGAAGCCATTCTGTACTCCTCACCAAAGACCCCCTTCTCCTCCAATCCCAGGGGGGCTCAGACTGACAATGTGCTGGGTATGATGTCAAGAATGAAGAAGACGGTGCAAACTGCCAGTTAAGAATTAGTAGACAGGATGGCTGGAATCCTGCCTGGAACGGAGCTCTGGAAGGCAGCCATGTCAAAACTCATACATTTGCAAAGCCCAATCCAGACAATTAGGATAAGTCCTCTGTGGGCAACATAACAGGTGACACTCGTTTCTCACTGTTGTTGTTGTCCTTGTTTGCCTGTCTCCAGTGGGTGGTTCGTTTTGCCTTTGGCCACAAAAGATGTGGGGAGAAGGTAGGGCATCCACTCTGCACACACAATTTCCCGGATGGAACCATTTGCCTGGCAACTTCAACACTTAGAAGCTTGCCTGGTGCCGGCAGATAAGGATTTCCATGTGAGCAGTGGAGCAGAGGAGACGGAGGGGGTGAAAGGGGGGGCAGAAATGGGCTAGAATATAAGGTGTCAATAAGCCAGGTTTCCCTGTGAGCACCTGAGGCTCCGTCCTGCTGGCGCTCTCCTGCTCCCTGAGCCCAGAGGCTGGGCTTTCTACCCACAGTTCCTGACAGACAGCGGGGTCCAGGGTCATTAGCTCTGATGGTAGAGCCACAGCCTGTGAGTTCACAGGATGGTGCCCCAGCGCCGGCAGAGGACATGCTACAGATCCCACTCTTCCTGCTGTGCCCTGATCCAGCCGCATACTCAGTGGGTGGTCAGGAGCGAAAGCAAGCCCCAGGAGAACCAGTTTCCAGGAAGAGTCAGCAGCCCTTAAAAAAAAAAAAAAAAAAGGAAATGGTACTATAAACACGTGGTGATGTTTTGCTGGGTGCCCTGTTGTGGGCCCAGGGAAGGGTCCGCAGAGAGGACTGGCAATGCCTATCACACCATCTAGAAAGGAGCTTCCAGCTCGGCGGTGTGATGGGGTTTGGTGGGTAACAGGCATGGAAAAATGGAGGCCTCCAGGGACACTGGGCTCATTAAATGCAATCCTGTTTCTCCTTCCTTCACTGCTGAAATACATGAGCCAAAATCTCCCCAAAGCCCTAAATTTGCAGCCATAGTCATCTCTTTAATTACTGTGTCTGGTTCGCTTTATTTGCAATCATGGGAGCTTTTTATAACCCTTTCCCATCTCTGTGCAAGGTGTCAAAGAATCCCAAAGACCCAGGGGGGAGAAGCAAGAGGAAAATGCTCACTCAGGCCAGTGAGCACGCTACTGCTCTTTCTGTAGGTCACTGAAAAGGCAGCTAAGCTGCTCAAAACGGCAGGGAGCATCAGCTG
>RCUC01120165.1:0-16840 GCA_003697995.1 Taxidea taxus jeffersonii
ATGTTATATAGGAAGTGGGAGGGCAGTAATGCTTAAATGTGGGGAAATAATGTTTCTTTCAACCGTTCATATTTGCAAAGTGGTTCTGTCACATCCTTTGCCTCTGAACTTACACTGAACTTTCTCTTCCAGAAAGTCTGGTTGCATGGATTCAAGCCTGCTGCAAAATTTGATGTAACTGAAACTTGATAAGAAAGTTCAGTGCAGTCAAGTGATCAGAAGATCAGGGCAAACAGAACCCTTTTTTGCCCCAACCAGAATAATAGTTATCAAATATTATTGCAGTATCAATGAATCTCACATAATATCAAAGGAATATGAGGGACTCCTGGTTGGCTCAGTTGGTTAAGCGGCTGCCTTCGGCTCAGGTCATGATCCCAGCATCCTGGGATGGAGTCCCACATCAGGCTCCTTGCTCGGCAGGGAGCCTGCTTCTCCCTCTGCCTCTGCCTGCCTCTCTGTCTGCCTGTGCTTGCGCGCGCTCTCTCTCTCTCTCTAACTAATAAATAAATTAAAAAAAATAAAAATCTTAAAAAAATATCAAAGGAATATGAAAAATTAAGAATATGGAGGATTTTATGAACACAGAACTTGGAATTTAATTTTTTTCAAACAATTTGAAGTAACACTTTTAAAATTTCCAGGGTAATTTATTTTTAAGAAATTTATTAATTTGTATTAAAGAAAGAGAATGCACAAGCAGGAGGAGGGGCAGAAGGAGAGGGATGGAGAGTCCACCAGCAGGCTCCCCTCTGAACATGGAACCAGTCGTGGGGCTTGATCCCAGGACCCTGAGGTCATGACCTGAGCAGAAACCAAGATCAGCCCCTTAACAAACTGAGCCACCTAGGGGACCCTCCAGGCAATTTAGAGCCAGGTGTTCACATCTGAGGTTTATAGTTGAAACCTTGCTGGCTAACTTCTGACAAGACATCCTGCATATCCTTGGAGCTATTGGGAAGTTTACCATAACTGCAACAGACATTCATCTTCCGGTTTCTAAATGCAACTAAGGAAAACAAACTTTGAAAACAGAATGGGGTCCGTTGAAAGAGTTATATTTATACCTCTCTTGATTGCCAATGACTAAGCATATACCTTCTCTAAATTATGAAAACCTATAGGAATCCAGGTCAAGTGTTGACTCAGGGTCCTTTGTACATTATTCCCTCCACTCAGAATGCTGTTTCCTTCCCATCCACTCTAACTTCTAATCTAATCTCAATTCACCCTTAGGGTCTTGGCTTTCCTGATAACCTCAGAAGGGGCTGAGAGCCCCAGTATATGTCCATATGTTCCTGTCTTTCTGTACTTTGTAGCACCATCATCTTGTCTTTAGTGGCTGGTTGGTGTCTGCTTCTCTCAAAAACATAAAGAAAACAGAACCAGATTTGTCTTATTCACCATTGACAAGCCATGTTCAATGTAGTTGTTCAAAAAGGACTTGGATGGATAAATTGATGCTGTGCTCAGTGTTTTACATGTGAGAATGAATGGATGGATGAACGACCATCAAAAACGAGCACTGGGGGCACCCTGGGTGGCTCAGTGGGTTAAGCCTCTGCTTTCAGCTCAGGTCATGATCTCAGGGTCCTGGGATCGAGCCCCACATCGGGCTCTCTATTCAGTGGGGAGCCTGCTTCCCCCTTTCTCTCTGCCTGCCTCTCTGTCTACTTGTGATCTCTCCCTTTGTCAAATAAATAAAATCTTAAAAAAAAAAAAAGCACTAAGAACACTAAAATCATCTGAACGAATAGTTGATCTCATCTTAAACAAGTTATGTATGAAAGTTTTCATTTACTAAAATTTAGAAGAAATTTAAAGTCCACTGTAATATGATTTACCTGATTTGCAAATCAGGGAGAAACCCAAGAGAGATAGGTATATATATGTAAACTGCTAAGATCAAAGCTTGGAGAAAACCACTCATGATAAAACAAGAGGGTGATAACAGTAGCCAGGGAAAAGAGGAGATAGGAGATAAGAAACCCAGACCAGGGGCGCCTGGGTGGCTCAGTGGGTTAAAGCCTCTGCCTTCGGCTCAGGTCATGATCTCAGGGTCCTGGGATGGAGCCCCGCATCAGGCCTCTCTGCTCAGCGGAGAGCCTGCTTCCCTTCCTCTCTCTGCCTGCTTCTCTGCCTACTTGTGATCTCTCTCTGTCAAATAAATAAATAAAATCTTAAAAAAAAAAAAAACCCAGACCAAATGTACATTTACTCACATTCCCAAAGAGATATGTGACCCAAAAAGAATTGAAAACTAATATTGTCTATTTTGCAAACTACGTCTTTCACTTAGTACATGTTGATCATCTTATTATGTCATTAAATGCTCCCCTACAATATCTTTTCAAGTGACTACAATAATTCTATTGTAGGCATGTACCATTATTTACTTACTTATTCTTCTAAAGTTGGGCAAATGAAATGTTAGGTTAATTCCAGTTTATTTATCAACTGGTAGCTAAATCTTGGCACATATCCAATTATTTGCTTAGGACAAATTTAATATATTGAAGGGACAAAAATATAAGGACAAATATTTCCAATTGTATTTAATAAAAGCATGGATTCACATATATTTTACCCAGGCTGAGATCATATCCTTCCTTTAATTCATAGAGCACAAAGCTGACAGCTTCAAAATAATTAACATTTACAGCGTTTTTATCTACACACATTGCGTTAATTTACTATTTCTTCATCTTGCCTCAATCAAAGCAACAAAATTTTAATAATGTTAAATTGAAAAAATTCTGAAGGTGCTATCTGGGAATGGCAGGACCTTGGTCCTATGGTGCATTCTTGACAGTGAATATTTAACATACTTATGATATTTCTTCTAACTGGAGTATTTTTAAATGTATGTGATTGAATGATCATCTTTAAAGCAATCATGGGTCTCTCTGTTATGTGTCCAAGAAAAATATCTAGTTTTTTAGATTAGTAAGGTTTTAAAAAATCGTAACTGAATACTTTTAATTTCTTACCTTCTAAAAGGCAAACTAGGCCATTTGATGGCTTGTCTGGTCCAAAGAGAACAGTTTCTAAAATTAGCATAAAGTTAGTCCTACCGTGACATCATAATGAATAGAATCACTGATTTCATAAATAATGGAACTCAGGGTCCATGGGAAAGTCGGCTGGGCTGACATTCCTGGAGTAAGGAAAAGTCAATGCTAGAAATAAAAGATGAGGAGCCATGATGTTTCCATCTACAAGAAATCTCATCGTATAGGTTGCATTTCAGCAGTGACCACTCTTCAAGGATAAAGAAGTACAGATAATGAACTACTCTGTGTAGGATTGGTATTTGTGACATGGGGACTTCTGTGATGCCAGTTGTTACCTTGAAAAGCTTTTTTAAAAAAAGTAATCTCAATCTCAGAAAACACTAAGAGATCCTCTAACCACAAAACCTTCCTTGCCAGCTTTAACCTTTCAAGCCCACATTTGTCAGAGGAATAAATTTAATGGATAAGATGTGCTTATACTAAATATTTGATAATTAAGGATCTTGGGAGGAAAAGCCCAACAGTCAAGAAGTCGTCCCAAAAGTTTTATCCCATTTTCAAATTTCTAATGAAATTTGGTTTCCAGAGAGGATGCTTAAAGTAGAAAAGTGGCTTCAACAGCACTCTCATGGAGTTTTTGTTGTTGTTGTTTGTTTGGTTGTGTTTTTTGTTTGCTTTGTTTTGCTTTTCCAAGTTCAGGTGTTTAATTGCTGCTGTTCTTCTAAAAGGATAGTTTATCTCCCTGTAGTCCACTGCATCACATCCCTGGAGATGTTCTAAACAACACCTAGCATAAGCCAAGTGCTTTATGAAATGGACACTACACAAACTTGATGACATGGAGCATTAAGACCCATGGTGCCCTTTTGCTGGAAAGCTAAATCCCACTAAATCTTTTCAGCAGTTTGCTCCTGTCAACATGGCTGCTCATTCTTAGCACACATGATTTATTCATCTTTAACTATGGTACAGATTTGTTGAAGATGTCTCTTTATATCCATAACTAGGTATCTGAAACATTTGCTCATTAATTAATGCCAAAATAGTAGAGACTAAATCATCCCAGGTTTCCAGCCAAATGAAGATTCTTCCCTCTGGTAGATCAAAAAAAAAAAAAAAAAAGTCGAATGTACATACATGTAAAAATACTCATTAATTCCAACTGCTCACAACAGAGTCCCCCAGAAATGTTCCTACCAAAAGAACCTAATTGAAAATGTAAGAAGACAGGGCCCAGGGAGGAGGCCAAGGTGGCAGAGGAGTAGGAAACCTGAATTTCTTCTGGTCCAAGGAACTCCACTAGGTAGTTATCAAACCATTCGGAACACCCATGAACTCAACTGGAGAATGAAGAAAAGAATAGCGGGAACTCTATGAACAGAAAAGTAACCACTTTCTGCAAGGTAGGTGGTGCAGAGAAGTTAATCTGAGGCCATATACGAGAAGAGAGGCCGTGGGGGTTGGAGGTGGGGGTGGAGGAGGGAGCTTCCATCAGCTGGCTCCCAGCAAGTGATAGAGCAGAAGAACACAAAATCAGAACTTTTAGAAGTCTGCTCTGCTGAGGAATATCAGCTAAGTGGGGGGTGGGGTGGGAGAGTGGAACGCTTGCTGGGACAGTGTGGTCTCAGGATTCTTGGGGTCACAGAAAGATGAGGGAACCTGAGTGTGGCAGAGCTCCCAGGTGTCAGAGCAGGGGAGCCGGTCACAAAGAGTGAGCCGAGGGGTGGGCTTTCAGCTCAGGGTTGCCATAAACCAGGATCCACAGCACAGTCGGGCTACTGCTCTTGGAGCAGGGGCCCAACAAATGGCAGACCTGGTGAGACTCACCTTTTTCTCCTGGGTGGAACAGCATGAGAATGCACTGCAGGAATCTGCTTGGTTTGGAGACTCTAAACGGGCTGAGCACCAGAGATAAAAATGCTCTGTCACAGACCTGGTGAGCACAGAGTGCGGCTGGAGACCAGGGAGATGGGAGTGATTGACTGCTTTTCTCTGACGGTGCACTGAGCTCTTAGCTCCTACCTGATGGGCCGGACATTGGGAGGCTGCCATTTTCATTCCCATCCTCCAAAGCTGTATGGAAAACGTTCAGGAAACAAAAGCTTCTAAGAGCAAACCTGAGCAGATTGCTTAGCATGGCTCCTGGCAAGGGTGGTGCCATTCTGCTTGCAGCAAAGACATTTGAGAATCACAGCAACAGGCCCCACCCCCAGAAGATCAGCAAAAATATACCCCCAAGACCAAGTTTATTGATCAATGAGAAGTGCACATCTCCATTGCTAGGGGAATAAAGCACATAGAATTCATAGCTTTTTTTCCATGATTCTTTAGTCTTTCAACTTTAATTTTTAAAATTTTCTCTGAGGGTGCATAAGAAGGGAGTCTCTTTTTTTCTTTTTTCTTTTTTTTTTAATTTTTTTTTCCTTTTTCAGCCAACTTTTTAATTCCTTTTAAAAATCTTTTTAAATTTTCATTTTTACAGTCATCTATCCCTTTATTGTATTTAACCTTATATCCTTAAAATTTTGGGATGTGGTTTCTTCTAACAAACAAAAATTTACCCCAAATCTAATGTATGGCTCTGTTTTATTCACCAACCTGATCATATTCTTTTTTTTTTTTCTTTTCTTTTTTCTTTTCCCATCAGTTTTGGGTCTCTCCTGAATTGTTTAGTGCATATTTCTCTGGGATCATAGTTACTCTTTTAACATTTTGTTCTCTTGTTCATCTATTCTTCTCTTCAGAAAATGACAAAATGGAAAAACTCACCTCAAAAAATAGAACAAGAGGTAGTAACAACTACCAGGGACCTAATCAATACAGACATTACTAAGATGTTGGAACTAGATTTCAGAATAATGATTATAAAGATAAAAGATGGGCTTGGGGGCACCTGGGTGGCTCAGTGGGTTAAAGCCTCTGCCTTCGGCTCAGGTCATGATCTCAACATCCTGGGATCGAGTCCCGCATTGGGCTCTCTGCTCAGCAGGGAGCCTGCTTCCTCTTCTCTCTCTGCCTGCCTCTCTGCCTGCTTGTAATCTCTGTCAAATAAATAAATAAAATCTTTAAAAAAAAAAAAGATGGGCTTGGAAAAAACATAGAAGATACTAGAGAATCCCTTTTTGGAGAAATAAAATCTAAGCAAGTTCAAATAAAAAAGGCTATTAATGAGATGCAATAAAAAAATGGAGGCTCTAACTGCTAGGAGGCAGAAGAGAGAATTAGTGACATAAAAGGCAAAATGATGGAGAATAAAGAAACTGAGAAAAAGAGATGAACAACTACTGGATCACAAGGGGAGAATTTGAGAAATAAGTGATATCATAAAGTGAAACAATATTAGAATAAGTGGGATCCCAGAAGAAGAAGAAAAAGAGAAAGGGGCAGAAGGTATATTGGAGCAAATTAATATTGGAGCAAATTATAGTAGAGAACTTCCCTAATTTAGGGAAGGAAACAGGTCTCAAAATCCAGGAGGCTCAAAAAAAAAACCTTCAAAAATCAATAAAAATAGGTCAACACCCTAACATCTAATAATAAAACTTACAAATCTTAGAGACAAAGAGAAAAATCCTGAAAGTAGTTGGGACAAGAGGTCTATAACCTACAATGGTAGAAACATTAGATTGGCAGCAGACTTATCTACAGAGACCTGGCAGGCCTGAAAGGACTATCATGATATATTCAAGGTACTAAATGAAAAAATATGAGTCCAAGAATACTCTATCCAGCTAGGGTATCATTGAAAATAGAAGGAGAGATAAAAAGCTTCCAGGACAAACAGAAACTAAAAGAATTTGCAATCACCAAGCCAATCCTACAAAAAATATTGAAAGGGGTCCTCTAAGCAAAGATAGAGCCCAAAACTAATATAGACCAGAAAGGAACAGAGACAGTATACAGTAACAGTCACCTTGCAGGCAATACAATGGTACTAAATTCATATCTTTCAATAGTTACCTTGAATGCAAATGGACTAAATGCTTCAATCAAAAGATACAGGGTATCAGATTGGATTAAAAAAAAAAAGCAAGACCCATCAATATACTTTCTGCAAGAGACTCATTTTAAACCCAAAGACATCTCCAGTCTTTTAAACCTCCAGGTTTAAAGTGAGGGGATGGAAACAATTTATCATATTAACGGACATCAAAAGAAAGCTGGGGTGCCAATCCTTATATCAGACAAATTAGATTTTAAACCAAAGACTGTAATAAGATATGAGGAAGGACACTATATCATACCAAAAGGGTCTATCCAACAAGAAGATCTAACAATTGTAAATATTTATGCCCCTAACATAAGCAATTAATAACAAAATCAAGAAACCCATCAGCAATAATAGTAGGGGACTTTAACATCCCCCTAGATGAAACTGACAGATCATCTAAGCAAAAGATCAACAACAAAATAAGGGATTAAAATGACACACTGGACCAGAGGGTCTTTGCAGATATATTCAGAATGTTCCATCCCAAAGCTACAGAATACACATTCTTCTCTACTGCACATGGAACATTCTCCAAAATAGGTCACATCCTGGGTCACAAATCAGGTCTCAACTGGTACCAAAAGATTGGAATCATTCCCTACATATTTTCAGACCACAGTGCTTTGAAACTTGAACTCAATCACAAGGGGAAAGTTGGGAAGAACTCAAATACATGGAGGCTAAAGAGCATCCTACTAAAGAATGAATAGATCAACAAGGAAATTAAAGAATAATTTTAAAAATTCATGGAAACAAATGAAAATGAAAACACAGCTGTTCAAAATCTTTAAGATGCAGCAAAGGCGGTCCTAAGAAGGAAGTATATAGCAATACAAGCCTTTCTCAAGAAACAAGAAAGGGCTGAAATACACAACCCAACCCTATACCTAAAAGAGCTGGAGAAAGAACAGCAAATAAAGCTTAAGCCCAGCAGGAGAAGAGAAATAATAAAGATCAGAGCAAAAATCAATGAAATAGAAACTGAAAGAACAGTAGAACAGATCAACAAAACTAGGAGCTGGTTCTTTGAAAGAATTAATAAGACTGATAAACTCCTGGCCAGACGTATCAGAAAGAAAAGAGAAAGGGCCCAAATTAATAAAATCATGAATGAAAGAGGAGAGATCACAACCAATACAAAACAAAACAAAAGAAAAAAAAAAACAAAAAAAAACAAAACAGAAGAAAAACTCAAGCAATTAGAAGAACATATTATGAGCAACTATATGCCAACAAATTAGGCAATCTAGAAGAAATGAATGCATTCTTAGAAACATATAAACTACTGATATGAAACCAGGAAGAAATAGAAAACCTGACAGACCCATAACCAGCAAGGAAATTGGAGGAGTAATCAAAAATCTCCCAACAAACAAGAGCCCAGGGCCAGATGGCTTCCCAGAGGAATTTGACCAAACATTTAAAGAAGAATTAATAACTATTCTGCTGAAACTATTCCAAAAAATAGAAATGGAAGGAAAACTTCCATACTCATTCTATGAGGCCAGCAATACCATTAAAAAGATTATTCACCAAGACCAAGTGGGTTCATTTCTGGGCTGTGAGGTTAGTTCAACATCTGCAAATCAATCAATGTGATACATTACATGAATAAAAAAAAGGACAAGAACCATATGATCCTCTCAGTAGATGCAGAAAAAGCATTTGACAAAATAAGCATCCTTTCTTTATTAAAACTCTTCGCAGTGTAGGAATAGAGGGTACATACCTCAATATCATAAAAGCCATCTAGGAAGACTCACAGGGAATATCATTCTCAATGGGGAGAAACTGAGAGCTTTTCCCCTAAGGTTAGGAACACAACAGGGATGTCCACTATCACCACTGCTCTTCAACATAGGACTAGAAGTCCTAGCCTCAGCAATCAGAAAACAAAAAGAAATAAGAAGCTTCCTAATCAGCAAAGAAGATGTCAAACTCTCACTCTTCGTAGGTGATATGATACTTTACGTGGAAAATCCAAAAGACTCCACTCCAAAACTGCTAGAACTCATACAGGAATTCAGCAAAGTGTCAGGATATAAAATCAATGCCAGAAATCAGTTGCATTTCTATACACTAATAATGAGACAGAAGAAAGAGAAATTAAGGAGTCCATCCCATTTACAATTGCACCAAAAACCATAAGTTATCTAGGAATGAATCTAACCAAAGAGGTAAAGGATCTGTACTCAGAAAACTATAGCATATTCATGAAAGAAATTGAGACAGACACAAAGAAATGGAAAAATGTTCTGTGCTCATGGATTGAAAAAACAAATATTGTGAAAATGTCTGTGCTACCTTGAGCAATCTACACATTCAATGTAATCTCTATCAAAATACCATCAATTTTTTTTTCACAGAAATGGAATAAATAATCCTAAAATTTGTATTGAACCAGAAATGATCCCAAATAGCCAGAGGAATGTTGAAAAAGAAAACCAGAGCTTGTGGCATCACAATTCCGGACTTACTCCATTACAAAGCTGTCATCATCAAGACAGTATGGTACTGGCCAAAAACAGACACACACACATCAGTAGAACAGAATAGAGATCCCAGAAATGGACCCTCAACTCTATGGTCAACTAATCTTTGACAAAGTAAGAAAGAATATCCAACAGGAAAAAGACTTTCTCTTCAACAAATGGTGTTGGGAAAATCGGACAGCCATATTCAGAAGAATGAAACTGGACCATTTTCTTATACCATACACAAAAATAAACTCAAAATGGATGAAAGACCTTAATGTGAGACTGGAATCCATCAAAATCCTTGAGGAGAACACTGGCAGCAAACTCTTCAACCTTAGCCACAGCATTTTCTTCTAGACTTTCTTCTAGACATATCGTCAAAGGCAAGGGAAGCAAAGGCCAAAAAAACCCAAAAAATCCCCAAAAAACTATTGGGACTTCATCAAGATCAAAAGCCTTTGCACAACAAAGGAAATAGTCAACAAAACCAAAAGATAACCGACAGAATGGGAGAAGATATTTGCAAATGACACATCAGATAAAGAGCTAGTATCCAAAATCTATAAAGAACTTAGCAAACTCAACACCCAAAGAACAAATAATCCAATCAAGAAATGGGCAGAAGGCATGAACAGACCTTTCTGCAAAGAGGACATCCAGATGGCCAACAGACTTATGAAAAAGTGCTCAACATCACTTGGTATAAGGGAAATAAAAATCAAAACCACAATGAGAAACCACCTCACACCAGTCAGAATGGCTAAAATTAACATCAGGAAATAACAGATGTTGGTGAAGATGCAGAGAAAGGGGAAACCTCCTACACTGTTGGTTGGAATGCAAGCTGGTACAGCCACTCTGGAAAGCAGTATGGAGGTTCCTCAAAAAGTTGAAAATAGAACTACCCTATGACCCAGCAATTCCACTACTGGGTATTTACCCCAAAGATACAAATGAAGTAATATAAAGGGGCACCTACACCTCAATGTTTATAGCAGCGATGACCACAATAGCTGCACTATGGGAAGAGCCCAGATGTCCATTGACAGATGAATGGATAAAGAAGATGTAATATATATATATACACATATATATATATACATATATATATATATGGTGAAATATTATGCAGCCATCAAAAAAATGAAACCTTGCCATTTGCAATGACATGGATGGGACTAGAGGATATTATGCTAAATGAAATAAGTCAAACAGAAAAAGACAGTTATCATATGATTGCACTGATATGTGGAATATGAGAAACAAGGCAGAGGATCATAGGGGAAGAGAGGAAAAAATGAAATAAGATGAAGCCAGAGAGGGAGACAGACCATAAGGGTCTTAATCCCAGAAACAAACTGAGGGTTGCTGGAGTGAAGGGGGCTGGGAGGGATGGGGTGGCTGGGTGATGGACACTGGGGAGAGTATGTGTTGTGGTGAGTGCTGTGTATTGTGTAAGACTGTAAGATTGTGTAAGAATCACAGACCTGTACCCCTGAAACAAATAATACATTATATGTTAATTTTTAAAAACAGGTAGGATAGGAATTATTAAAGGCTAGGGAGCTCTGGATCCATTGCAACAGTAATAAAGCAGCATTTCTGCATACTTAATTAAAAGAAGAAGCAGAAAACAGGGTCAGTTTCAATCTTTGGGTAGCTGGCTCCAGACAGGGTAAACTCCATCCCAAAGTTGTTTATAGCATACTGTTATCTCTTGGGTTGAGACAGAGTCCAAGGAAGATTTGGCCTGGGGATCTCAGGAATGATGTATCGCAGGCTCTCAGATGCACCTGGCAGGGACCCCCCAAAGACCTGAAATTTCCATGGTCACTATCATGATATCACCATTGTAATACCCACGGTTAGGTCAGGTGCCATGTTTGAAATAAAAAATGGACGTTATGCTGCTCTGAGCTAATAACGCAGACTTGGATGAACCATGCCATGCTCTGACCCAGAGAAATGTGATCAGCTTAGTAGAACAGGAAGAGATCATTTTCCATACTGTTTTAATTCCAACAGAATTTCCTAAAGGGCAAGAAGGAACCATGCTACGTTTCCCTGCGAACAAAGTAGAGTGGGAAAGAATGATAAAGTACTCAGGAGTGAGTTTTGGCACACAAAGAAATTTTAAAAACATGTAGATGGAGATATAGGCATTCTTAGAGATGAAATAGAGTCTCACAGAGATGCAAAATGAAGGAGATGTTTAGAATAGAACATCCACAGTTCAGGAACACCATGCCTCTACTTGCTCTGTATACCACAGGCACTCAATAAATGCTTGGTGACTTGAATTAACATGCCTCATAGTTCTAAAATGTAGTCCAAAGCCTAATTAGCTAGTCCATGCAAGCCCTCCAGAACAAAAGTCATTCTTAATGTATCTCCATTTTATATTTGGAGAATGAGAGACATGAAATGGTTAAGTGATGTCCTCAGGTCACCCTATGATTTAGAGGCAGAGCCCAGATGCAAAAACACCCACCAGCTATGACAGAACTGGCCAGATACTAATAAGGACAGTTGCTGAGGGGGCAGGAACTCTAAGATAAATGGACTCTAAAGTCTAGGCTCAGAGAATTTTTAGCTCCCTCAACAGATGAAAGAACTTGAAATTAACTCATCAAACTCTCCCAATGCTTGGTTCAGGAAATTGGAGCTTCCAAGTTCAAGTGAGAAGTTATGGAGGAAGAATTCTAAGATGGCACAAGGAAGACTAATTGACAAATGGCAAGGTCTCACAGAAAGGGCAGGAGCTCTGGAGGCAGACAGTCCCAGCTTGGAATCCAACTCTACCACTCACCACCCTTACAGCTGTGACCTGAAGCAATTTACCAACCGCTCCAAGACTCAGTCTCCTCTTCTATAAAACAAAAATTGTAATAATCATCTTGCAGAGTTGAGGTTGAAATTGAAGGTGTTTTATAAGCCCCAAATATGAACACTAGTCCATAATAGGCACTCAAGACAAGCCAACAAACAAAATGCCAGTTACAACAATGATTCCATCAAGAACAGCAGATCATTATACATTTAGAAGATGTGTGAAGGTTTCCACCAACCTGATGAAAGGAAACCTAAAGCCTAAAATAAAATACATGGACAGGGAGGCACTCAGTCTGAAGATCACAAGGATAATTTTCTCCATCTGAGAAAAATGCTATGCAGCAACTCATGAGCAGATGTCACCCTGGAGTGGTGCCCTTGACACAGAGCAGGCTGGCTTTCATTATCTGTTCTCTCTCTTACTCTTCCAATTATGGTTTTAATATTTGATGTTCATCAGATATGCCACATACTGCATGGTGGTTTATCCATATGCCATATAGATGTTTCTTTTTTAACTGAAGTATAGTTGACAGAATGTCACTTTTCAGATTGCATTTTTAATACAGAGTCTCAAGATTGAGGGAAGATGTAATATACACTTAAATTTGCCCAAAGACTTAGAGTTTAATTACTTAATGTTGTATCCAATGGCAAGATTTGTGGCAGAATTGGCTACAAAAATGGCCTTTGGGGATTCTCACCTTCCAACCAAAAATTACATTAAACCACCATAGTGAGGTGCATTTAGAATTTTATTTGGCAACATAATGGTTGATATTATCTATATCTCTGTATTAAAGGGAAACCATTTCCTTTCACATGGAACTGATTTCAAGGGGAGTTACATTTTTGAGAGAGAGAGATACTCAAGAGATCTGTACCTGGAAGCCTTTGGGACTACAGATATTAAATAGTATCAGTGTTGAAAGAACCTCAGTGGTCTGCTGAAAGCCTTGAAATATGTACCAATTACACACACAACTGCCCTCCAGGTGCCATCTAAAGATCTTGGTTGTACAGTGACCATTTAGAATAATTTAGAATAGAATAATTTAAGAATTACCTCCAAAGAGCAACCACATTAAGAACACAAAACAAAGCAAAACAAAACAAGATAGTGAAAACAATGTGATTCCCATTAAAAAGTTAAAAATCCTTATAACTTTCTCACTTCTTTAGGCTGATATAAGTCAGAAGACTTCAGGTTAAGGAAAGCCAGGAATACAAAATCCAGGGTAGGTTTTGTTTTTTGTTTAAAGATTTTATTTATTTATTTGACAGACAGAGATCACAAGTAGGCAGAGAGGCAGGCAGAGGGAGAGGAAGGGAAGCAGGTTCCCTGCCGAGCAGAGAGCCAGGACCCTGAGATCATGACCTGAGCCGAAGGCAGAGGCTTTAACCCACTGAGCCACCCAGGCGCCCTCAGGTTTTTAAATTAAATTTATCAATTTACAGTTTCCTTTAACATGATCAAAGCCAAACTTTTACGGGGACATTTTCCCAATGATAAAATCAAGCAAATTAACCTTCTAAGACATTTTCATGTCTACTCAACAGTTTTAAATTTAATTTAAATTAAATTGAGTTTCAGGAGTGCCTGGGTGGCTCAGTGGGTTAAAGCCTCTGCCTTTGGCTCAGGTCATGATCCCAGGGTCCTGGGATCAAGCTCCGCATCAGGCTCTCTGCTCCGCAGGGAGCCTGCTTCCCTTCCTCTCCCTCTGCTTGCCTTTCTGCCTACTTGTGACCTCTGTCTTTCAAATAAATAAATAAAAATTTTTTTAAAAAGTCTTTAAAAAAATAAATTGAGTTTCATATTTGTAAACTGTAATCAATAAATGAGTCTTAGTTTCCCAGAGTTCCTGCTCAAAACCTGAATGCCCTACAGGGGTACTGTAAAGTCAGGGAAGTTTGTAAGGGCTCTCCTTTCTCTGTCTTCCTCTGAGTGTTGGAATTTCACTAAGTTCTGTCTTTTCATCTTCCACCCTCATCTTATCTTACTATACAGACTTTCCCTGGGTGATCTTATCCACACTTCTCCCTACATGCTGATGACTTCAACTCTCTACCTACCTCTAGCTCAGCTCTCTCCCTTGAGCTTCAGACTCCTACCTCTAAATGCCTTCTGGACATCTCTGCTTGGATAGCCCATTCTCAAATTCATCATGCACATCATGAAGCTTTTCTTCTCCAGCAAAACCACCCCTCTTCCACTTTTCTTATTTTCCTTACTGATGCCAAGATCCATCTAAGCACTTAGGCCAGAATCCTGAACACAGTGCTATAACAGCACAGAGGAGACTTTAAGTATACTAGCAATTTACTGAAGGGTAGGAAAGCAAGGAGGCATTCCAAGTGACATAATGTATTATAGAGACACCAAAATGAGAGAGAGCATGGCATGTGTGTTATTAGTCAGGATAAGATAGTCTCTGCTGAGATGACAAGTAAACCCCATAATCTCAATGATGCTTTTTCTCATTAAAAAAAAAATTTATATGATTTCAATTGGTCAGTTTTCTTGCAACATAAACTCAGGGCTAATCTGTTCTCTCTTGCAACCCACTGTCTTAGACTTCTGCACCTCCTGGATTATAGACAAGAGCATGATGAACTCAGACTCCCTTTTAGCTTCCTTGAAGCAGAAGCGCCCTATCCCTTCTGCTCACTTTTCTCTTGTCAAGCATTTGATCATTGTCCCAACCCAACTGCAAAAGAAGCTGAGAAATATTCTCATCTGCCCAGAAAGATGAAATGAGGTAGCAAACACACCATCTCCACCACAACATGTTTAGGAAATTATAAGAAGAATGGCATTATCTGGAAATCAACGGGGATGATGAGTGTAGTATGTGTTGTGGGGGAAAGGTGGGTAGACAGTGCCTGGAGAGCCAGGAAAGTAGGTGAGGCCAAAGCCAGCAAAACTACTAGAAGGCCTGAATGGGGTCAAGAGCCTGAGTGCCATGCTGAGGATAATGGTATTTTAAAGACAAGAATAGTGCAAACACTATTTGTGTTTGTACACAATGTAGTCAACAGAGATGTAGTCAACAGAGAATCCTCAAGCTCAAGCTTCCTGACCTGAGGCACCCAAAGTAAAGGCCAGCTCCTGCTCCCAGGGCCAGCCTAAGGTTCCTATTGCTTTAAGAATCAGTGGAGTCCAGACTGGACTGGTCTGGGATTCAGTCTAAAAACAAACAAATGAAAAGGCTCCTGTGGTACTATGATCACTATCTCTGGACACTGCATGATTCTTCCATAAGGGCTTGGTCCCCACACTTCCCTGTTGCTACTCCCTTCTCAGCTGCATCGCAGCTCCCAAAGCAGGTTCACCTCCCTGTTCTCTCTGGGTTCAGTGACTTTCTTTTTGACTTTGGTGGATGTGGTTTCTTGTCCTCTTTGCTTCTGAGAAGGCTCCACCTCCAGCAGTATTTTCCCCAGCTGATTTCCACTCTGTTTTAAACTCAGCTGTCACTTGCCAGTCTTGTCTAGTCAAAAGATAAAATAAAAACAGTAACATTTACTGTGTCTTTAAAATATGCCTGGCATTTTTCAAGCATTTTATGTACATATAATACACACAAACATACACATATATAAAAATGCATGTGATCACCATCCATTAATACATATTACATATGATTAATATACTATATAATGTTATAATATCATATTATATGTACATATGTCAATATACACGGTGTATGTAGAGATCATTTCATTCTCAAACCAAGGCCATGAGATAGATGGTATCACCTCCATTCTTCATCTTCATGCAGATGAAGAACCTGAGGCAAAAGAAGTTAGTTAACTTTCTATGTTCGTGCAGATTTTAATTGATCAAACTGGAATTTTAATTCAGGATGCCTGGCTTTTCACCACTCTACTATGCTACTAACTTAAGGGTGATGGAGAGGAGGGGAGATAGAAATAAGATGGCTTGATGATGCTAAAAATGAATGAATGAATGAATGAATGAATGTGAGGAGCAGTTGTGACTAGCCTGAGAAGGCAGAAGAAAGAGTCTCCATTGGAGAGAACTGCAAAGGAGGAGGTGCCACCAGAGGATAGAAAGCCTACAATTATTCACACAAGGGGTGTTTGTCTTCTTTAAAAGGGACAAACTCCTGAAGAGGATAATGCCTGAATTTTTATCAATGGAATTTCACATGCGTGGCAGGTGGGAGGCAGGGAGATTTGAGCCCCTCGAATTACAGCTCCTGGGCCCTGCCTCAGAAAAGTCCATTCGTCTTGGCAGAGCCCCTCCCACACACTCACAATGTGCTGTCTCGAGGCAGGACGTCTCGTCAGCCCAGCACACAAAATGCGAACTGTTTTCCTGCGCGCAGCTGGCGCGCCCTTTCAGCGGGTCCCAGCTGCCTGGAGCAGCGCACGCAGCGGGGCCACGCCCCCAAATGAATATTCAAGACTGCCTTGTGCTCGGAGCCTGGGGTTTCAAAGCCTCTAAAAGGATTAGAAGGACCACGGGGGTTCCCTGATAGGGAGTTGGATAGAAAGCGGGGGGG